>JAVSBS010013795.1:7875-44943 GCA_033124195.1 Coracias cyanogaster | reverse complement strand
CCCACTCGTTGAGGTGTCCCCGTTTCCCCCTCCCGCCCCAGCCCCGCCGCGCCGGTGCCGCTGCATCCGTAGGGATGCTACGGAGTTGCGGTCCAGCAGCGGCTGGAGGTTGCCACCACCCCCCCTCCTCCCCAGGGCTTCCCCCGGATCATCGCGACAGCCCTGGGGGGCTGCTTCTCTCCAGGGTCTGCCTAAAGGTGGATGGCAGAGGGATGGGCAGCACGCAGCACATTTGGGACTGGGCACTGCTGCGGCGCAGCATATAAACAACACTGGCTGGCTGATCAAAGGTATGAGCCACCCTAACTCCGCTATTCAAGACAGCGAGCACTCACCACACCTAAAAAAAAAAAATAATAAAATAAATCAGACCAAGGTATCTCTGGGGTAAGGCAGTTCTTGGAGTTGAGGCCCTGCAATACTATACCAACGTGAGAATCGCCAACAAGTTGTGTCATTTAGGGTCATGAGCTTAAGTAACTGCAGCCCTTAAGGCTAGGCAAAAAAGAAAAAACAACACAACATAATCAAAATTCAGCACCCTAGGCACCAAGTGTGCATGTAGAAGGTGAGAAGGGAGGAAAGGAGACCTTTACAAATTTAGGGTGGTCAACCGGGGAAAAGATCAAAGCAAGAGCTCACACAGCCCAACTCCTTGCACATGGCCAGCTCCCCATCCACGTCTGACCACATTAGTTTTGCTTTCCGAAAATAAACAGTTTGGCTGGGAAAGTCCTCAAACAATTCTGCAAAACTTGGGGCTGCTTCATCCCCCAACCCAAAGTTTCCTCCCCACCAAAGCACAGCTGTGCAGCATTTGCATCCTGCAGGCAGCCAGTCCACCTGGTGAAGCTTCTCCCTACCTCCTTCCTTCCCAGCCAGAGGCCCTGGGAGTGTCCCCATGGCCAGGCTATCCCACTGCTCAGCACCTCTCAGGCTTCTGCCTCCTCACTTGCCTCAAGAGCTGCACTGACCCTTTTTGTGGTTGCGCTCCCACTGAGAAGGGGGAGGCTGCACCTAGGAGTGAAGATGACAAGGAAAAACATCTGGCATAGCAGAACAAAGATTACTTTAAGCAACATGAAAAAGGTAAGTTGGTGCCTGTGGAAGCAGCAAGTGGGGCAGTTACCATCTAATCAGCCTAGTTTAAGCTCTGCCTTGCCCAGCATTAAGCTTTGGCACCCTTCTAGTTGATGGCTAGGTAAAAGTGTCACCCAGCAGACCAGGTTTACTGAAATTCTTGGATCTGGAAAAAAACAATAAGTCCATTTATGAGGAGCAATGATCAACCTGCTCTCATCAGGCAGGAAAACTCCCGCTGAGTCCCACATGGGCTGGGATTTAATTCAGTGAGTGGTGGCAAAATGAGGTGAGAAGGCACCACATGCTGATGTGGGGGATGTAGCCCCAGTCTCTTTCCAGGTGTCATGTGCCTGTTCCATGTCCTCTTGCATCAAACTTGACAATGTGGACAGTCTCATAGGCCTAGTGCTCTTGCAAAACACCCTCCACTCCAACCCTGCCATGGGCAGGCAGGCTAAGAGATAGTTTTGCTCCATTAAGGAGCCAGCTCTTGGCAAAGGCTCAAGCAGCTGAAGCATAACACTTTAGAAAAGCACTGAAGGGAGTCATAACCCAGCTGTTTCCCTCATTCCCCAGCAATATGGGGACTAAAGTTTTCTCAGAGTACCACAGGCTGCTTCTCTTTCCTTCGGCTGACCTGCTGTATTTTTCATCTAGAAAAAGGACAGAGGAACATGATGTTCTTATTGATCAGAGGCAGCTCCAGAAGACACACATCCGTGTGGGTACGTACAGCAACCGCCTGGAGGAACGCAATAGGTACGTCCACACTAACTACAATGAAAGCCCATGAATGTTTCTTGCCAAAAATAATCCTTCAAAGTCGAGGGCAGAGAGCACAGAGCACATTGGGCACAGTGGCCTGCCACTACCCTTACTCCTTCGGGTAACTTCTGGGGATGAAAAGGCGCAAAGACAAATCAAGCAAAACCAAGAAAAACTGCATACTCTCCCTAGGATTGCCGCACTGCTTTCCCGATCTGCCAAGACTTGGAGGCTCTCTTGACCTAATGGAAATAAGTGTGTTTTTTAATATAAGGACACACTGCATTTGGCAAATGCCATCCCAGCTCGCCTTGGACTGTTCCTTGCATCCTGCTGTGCATCAGCTGGCAGGTAAACAGCAAAGATCAGTTCTCCCTGTACAGTGGCTGAATTAATGTGCTTCCTAAAGAGCACAGTGAGCATAATGTGAATCAAGAGCCTGGTGGTCAGATAAAGCATTTCTGCCCAGAATGGACCAAAACGCCCACCTTCTGATCCAAGCTGGTGGGAGCACGGAGTATTTTAATCACCATTAGGATGTGGTCACCGCAGCAGATACTATGTGAGACCTGCATAACACAGTGACACAGCAAATGACTTTAGCTGCTTCTTGCAGCAATGGCAAGAACAATCTGTGGCCACACTCCAGAAGGATGGAGCAGCCACAGGGAATAATAATCTTCAGATGCACCAGTCAGTCCTCTCACCCTGGCTCCCTCTCCTCTTTACCACCACTTCCAAAAATAGCTTGCAGATTTTACAGAAAGGATGTGGACAGGGAGATATTGTTCCTGGAACTCTGAATTTCTACTTGAGTTGCCCTTGAGCCTTCCCCAAAATATTAGGCTTATGCCAACCATTTATTCAGCGAATGCAGCACGCTCCAGTCTTTTGGATGCTAGAGCTACCAGCAGACATATTTGCTGCTCCAGCAGTCTATTTTCCCACCAGTGAGCGGCTATAGCTCTTCCTTGGCACTGACGGAATAGCACATAGTGGATAGAGGAGACAAGTTTGCAATATCCCAAGCATCAGATGCTGGTAGGTGACCACTGCAGGACTCAATTGTGTTACATTGCTCACAAGAACAGACATAGGATCCTTAAACTGAAGGGCCAAGGTATATGCCAAGACTTAACACCCTAGACTGGGCAAGGGCAGGAAGAAAAAAAAAAAAAAAGAAACCACTACCCCTACTCCCCCCCGCCTTTTTCTTTTGAAAGAATTATGATAAGTAATGCAATTCTCATGTCTCAGGGAAAAACATCTTTCTGAATCAAATTTGAAAAGGAGGCTTTTTCCCAAGATGATGCTTTTTTTTCTCCTCTGCTTAACATAGCTCTAAAAAAAAAAACCAAACCAATCCAAACTACAAACCACCGGTGGGGATGCAGTTAGGTTCAAGAGCCTCACTAGATGCCAACTCTTACATCACCTTTGCTGTCTCCCAGCTTGTTACTGGGTTATCTATTGTCAGATAGGGATTTATTGAAGGTGACATTGTTTACAAATTGATCAAAATCAGCTTCAGTGAAGTGTCCTTCTAAGATATAAAAAGATGGATAAAATTCACTCTGTTGATCATTAATAACTTCAGTCTGTGGATTGGTTATCTCCTTTTGACAGAGGAAATAGAGTTTGCAAATTGAACTGTTTTAATCCCATCTGAGAAGAAATATGACAGACCTTCAGAGATACACCCAATTTAACTATATCTGTACCTTTGCAATAAAAAAAAAGTAAAACAAACCCTTAGATTTATTTTGTTGAACACCTGTGTATACAAAACAGATGTCACTAACCAGAAGATGAAACAGCAATACTCCTGTCAACTCATCTGATAAGTCTTTTTTTTCTCCTGGCCACAGTGACGGTTATCATAGAATATTTTGGGTTGGAAGGCACCTTTAAACATCATCTAGTTCAGCCCCCCCCTTACAATAAGCAAGGACATCTTCAACTAGATCAGGTTTTTCAGAGCCCTATCCAACCTGATCCTGAACGCTTCTAGGGATGGGGTATCTACCACCTCTCTGGCCAACATGTTCTACTGTTTTGCCACCCTCAGCATAAAAGATTTCTTCCTTATATCTAGCCTAAATCTACCCACAACTAGTTTAAAAATCATTCTTGTCCTATCACAAAAGGCCTTCTTAAAAGTCTCTTCCTATGTTTCTTACAGGCCCCCTTTAAGTACTGAAAGGCCACAATAAGGTCTCCTTGGAGCCTTCTCTTCTGTAGGCTGAAGAACCCCAACATTCTCAGCCTTTCTTCATAGGAGAGGTGTTCCACCCCTCTGATAATTTTTGTAGCACTTTCCTGGACCTGCTGCAATAGATTCATGTCCTTGTACTGAGGACTCCAGAGTTGGACACAGTTCTCTGGGTAAGATCTCACCAGAGCGGAATAGATGAAGAGAATTACCTCCCTCAACCTGCTGACCATGCTTCTTTTGACACGTTGGATACGTTGGCCCTTTGGGCTGTTCACACAAGCCCACTTCTCAAGCTTGTCCAGCTCCCTCTGTATGGCATCCTGTCCCCCTGGCATGTCAGCTACACTACACAGTGTCATCTGCAAGCCTGCTGAGGGTGCACACAATCCCATGGTCTATGTCATTGCTGAAGTTATTAAACAGCACTGGTCCCAGTATAAACGCCTGAGGGACACCACTTGTCCCCAGTGGTTATGTGGGGATACTGTCCTAAGTAGAAAGGTCTGTGGTTTTGAAAGCCTGCCCACTGGAATCAGCAGTAGCCTCAGGCCTTGGAAAGGTGAGTATTTACCAGTTTACTCTTATCTGCCCTCTGTCCAGCGTCAGGTGCAGTCCAGCACAGGCATTGTGAGTCCAACACATTGCCAACATTGGCTTTTGAGCAAGTGCCACCCATGTCCAGGTCAGGATAACCCTATTCCTGCCACAGCAATGACCTCTGCTTGTATGTCAGCCATGTAGTGAGACCTCAGAAATATCTGACTGAAACCAGCCCTGAAATAACAGGCAAGTTTTCACACTTCTTCAATGCCAGATGGCAGGAGTGGATGTGTCCATGGAAACCCGAGTGGATTAGGCGTACTTTCAAACGTCTCAGCACCGACGTAGGCCACAGCACTGTTTCTTTCTCCATGGCCACTTTGACCCACACCTTGAGAGAAGTCTCTCTGCCTGTCCTCACTTCACGGGAAGGGAGCCATACAGCCAAGCTTTGCAAGCACCCAGGAGCTAGGCTGAGGCACTGCTTCCCCTCGACTTTTCCACCCTCATGGGCACACTGGTTTGTCTGGTTTCTTCAGCACAGGCATGTAGTTCACACAACACACTGACTTTGCTTAGTCCACTGCAAGGTGCACTAAGGTCCTTTCCTCAGTAGCACAGGAAATAAATGCATTCCACCTCTGATTTCCAACCACCCTGGAGCATCCTAATGTGCTTTGTGCTAATTCAAAAGTCTTATCAAGTCTCTTAATATTTTCTACATCTTCTGATTTTTCCTTGGCTGTTCCCATAGTAAAAGCAAACCTCCTCAGCTATGAAAATCCTCTCTTCGCTTGCCTCCTCCTGTCCAGTGACCCCATGTGTTTCGGTGTATGTCTAAAAAAATGAAAGCTTTTTACTCAACATTTTAAAATCCTTCATCTCTTTCACTCCAGTCCATGCAGACTGGAACAATGGAACAAATTGCTCCCCAAGGCTTTAACTAAATCTTTTCTTTGGACACGCTGTTCTTGCTGTGCTTAACGACTGTCCATTGTACCCTGTCAGACACATGCTGCCACCCCTGTTAGCAAACAGTGGATGCTGCATCCAGATAAAAGCATTTCATAATGCTGCCATTTACATAATAACTTTCTAAATTGTACATTGACAGATTTCCCCAAATCATTACAGTAGGTGAATTAAATCTTCCACTAAACACCAGCAAATGGTGGTAATGACAAGTCGTCTAAGTAGCACACCCTATAAAGCTCAGAAAATGGAAATCAATCACTCTTCCATTTTTTTCAGAACTGCTGAAAGAATTTATTACACATAGCCATGACAAAATAAATAGATGACAAAACTGAGAAGAAATACACTAAAGTTAAGACTCATGTGGACATATTCCTGCAGTTTCGACACAAAATGGGTCTTCAAGAATCTTGTTTAGTAGCAGCGTTGCTGTGATGGCCTAAAGACATGTGAGGTACAGTAACTTCTGCAGAGAAGCAATAACTTTTACTTGACCAGCTGATATAGCTGAAAAAATACCAACATGCTTTTGGGCACATTGACCTAGAGAAGGGCTTTCGTACTTGAAAACTCATCTGTTTTTTCCTTATTACATTCACTGGTCTAATAAAAGATACTGCAGCTTTCTGCATTTAACTGTTTGATGTTCATTGGCAACTAGTAACCACATAATGTTTTTCAGCCACTGACTCGCTTTTTCCTATTAGGACTAAACATGAAAAGAGTTCAGGAAAACAAGAGCCTAAAATGCTTGCACCAGTGGACATATGGCCACTTTGCTTAATCTTGGTGTCAGTAATGGTGCCTGTATCAGTAACTTGAAAACAAATTTTAATCCAGTAAGCTATCTTAAGTTGTTACCAAAGACATCCCAAGTGACGGTGAAACCCCTTGGGACAGATTTCCATATTCAGCACACAAGCTTTCCCAAGCCTACAGAGCAATGCAGGTATGTCTGTAGCGCCCTCATGGCTGCTCCCAAGGAGGCTTGGCTCAGGACAACATTATTGTCTGTTACTCTGCAGTTGAGCAAAACACCTCTATTGGGCTGAGGCAGGAGAGAGTTCAGATCTTTGGTATCCACAGTGCAATATATCCATGGATGAGATAGAGAATCCATGCAGTGAGGGGGGGTTATGTATTATTGGCCTAAATATTAATTTGGGCAAGGTTTCCCATCTATAAAGCATGATTATTACCACCACACTGAAGGGACTTAAGGTTTGGAGAGCATGCACCTCACCCATCTGGCAGTGCTTTCATGGAACAACGGCTCAGCATCTCCTGGGTCTGACTTGATCCTTCAACACAGAGAGCCAACTGCATCCCAAGGGTGACTCCTCCAAAATCTAAGCAGCCCAACAAATGAAACCTTCTGTTTAGAAGCAACATAATAACACAGAACAAGATATAAGCTTGCACTTTGACACAATCCAGAGGCTAACATTTCTAGTTGCCCATGCTCCACTTCAGACTCCAATCTCTTCTTGTAGCAGCATTTGCTGTGCTGCTGGGAAGCTGCCCTGAGCCCATGCCAGTTGATCTTCCTTTCACCTGTTCTGGAAGGAGTTCAAACTACCCTGTAAATCACTGCTGACAGCAATCCAAGTTTCCAAGCTATTATTGACACTATTGCCTGCCGTTGCTTAGTGTTAGCTATGGGCCACATGGTATTTGTCAAGTACATGGCACCTGAGGAGTTAATAGTGTCTTGGATGTGCATAAATTTAGCTCTGCTGAACACACTGCTTGGGCACAATATGCTGTGGCTTCCTATGCAGGGCAGGGTGTGCATGATTCACATTAGCCTGAGCCAAAAAGGATTTGTTTCACAGAAAAGAGAGCAGAACTGTCTTTTCTTAGAGACCTTACCATGCTCACTACATAAAACAGTCACTGGACCATCAGGGCCAGGATTGAAGCCAGAAGAAGTCATCAGGTCTGACTTAGGGACAGCAGGAAGGATTAAACTCTGACATCACCAGACTCTAGAGCCAGGAGGTCCTAAGAGCCTGAACCAGCAGCCCCTCTTGGGCAGGAAAGGAATAGCTTCATGTGTAACACAAGCCAGATTTGCATCACCCACCACAGTCCCACAACAATAAAAAGCAAATTTTCAGAACATGTTCACCAATGCTCTTTCAGAAGCCTATTTAAGGATTATAATTCCAGGGTCCACATCAATTAACTAATACAAGGCAGAGCTCTCTCTCCCTTTTGTACTAGGGCGTTTAAGTAAGTTAGTATGTACAATTTGTAAGCACCCTTTTGATGCTCACATAGGACACTGCAGTCCCAACCAAAAGACAATCCTGCCAGAAGGTTTTGTAGCTGAATCTACTTCCAACCAATTTTTGCTTCCCTTTATGTATATAGCAAGACATTTTATTCTCCCTCCATTGCACAAAATAGTCATTATACGTGGCAATTACAGCACCAACACTAAAAATTCATAGAAGGTAGTGTCCTCTCAGTCCAAATCATGTTTTCTTCAGGTTAAAGCAGGAATGCATCTATAATCCCACTATTTGCCTTTAATTGTGATTGTAGGACTCCAGGTTCCAGAGCAGAGTTGTCAGCCTTGCACCTCCCCTCACCCCACCTTCATTTAGGGGTGCTTTAAAAAAGTATGCTTAAAATGCAAAGCTGAGTTGTCTATGTGCAAAAGAAAGCCTCTGAATTAACACCCGAGTCAAAAGAAGTTGGGAAAATGAAGGAAAAGTGTAAAGTGATTTAACATTTTCAAGTGAATTTCATGGACCCTTGCCCCTCTTCCTCCACCTATTTTTTTCCTGAAACTATCAAGATGACAGCCCCTTTGGGCCAGCTGGACTGAAGAGCACTGTCTGTGAAGCACTACATTGGGACTGCCAGTTCATTTCACCCTGAAAGCACTGATTTATACTAATGCTTGGTCAAGAATTAAGCCCTCAGTCAAATTTTAACAGCCCCTTGTCCCTTTAACAGCCCGATTTCAAGCAGGAACCCTTCTTAGACCCTGGATGTCTCTATGGTAACACAACAAGATCGTTTTGTTCTAGCTCACAGCATTGTGTGCATATTGAAAAGCACAGTTAAGATATTTTGAAGTTGAGAGTCCAGATCAGCCAATTCTGAAGCCTTGCAAGAAAAATGATTATGCAAATTAAACCCCTAAAGGTGAATGGCAATGAATGCTTTCAACAACAATACGGTTACAGTATGAGAAATGAGAGCAGTGATCTCAGCAAGGTGCCTCACTCAGCAGTACAAAACCCACTACACCAGTTGCCTTACTTTTTGCTTATCTTAGCAAAAAACAGTCCGGGAGAGAACAGGTCACAATGACAAAAGCATTTCTGGGTTTTGTAGCAGTTGTTGCAGCCCAGCTGAGACCAAGCATAGCCACTGCCTGCAGAAATCAAGGCTCTAGGAATCATAACAGGGTCCCTCTCACATTGAGAGGAAATAAAGATGGAGTGAGTAGAGTCCTGAGCTCAGGAGTAGACTAGCAGAGGCAGCAATTTAAATGTTTGCTTGCCCTCAGCCTTAGAGGAAAACTGCATCTGACATACTCCCCTAGTGCCATCTGACTTGGGGTTGGTGGCAGTCTGTGGTATCTCTCACTTGCTGGTTTGTCCAGAAAACACAAGAGGAGCTTGGTCTCATGGAGTACTGCAATTTGGAAGGGCAGAAGAATGTCCCATGCCAGAGGGCACAAAATGGAGCCCAAGGAAGTTCTCTTCTACTCATTTTTTATTTTTTCATGGCTATCAGTCACCTGCTGAGTGCCACTGACGCACTCATTCTTGATATAGACAATTCAGAAACAGATCTTCTATTAAAACCCAAGAATTTGTCAGTGTAATTGGATTCTTAAGTCTAATAAAAAAATATTATTTGCCTAGATCTAATTATTACAGGAAAAAAATAAAGACAGACTATTATCTGGAAAAAGTCTGAGTAATAATCCAGTCAAAACGGTTTCCCCTGCTTCCTGGTAAACATCCCATCTCTTTGCATGGAGGAGCACAATGCTGATGTATTCATCCTCCTCCATCTAAGGTCCACATTGGAGCTGAATTTATACATTTTCTAGCAACATTTTACATCTCACTCCCCCTTCCTTGGTCTGTAGGTCCACACTGCACCTGGACTTACTACATATGAAGAATTTTTACATGTATTTGATTTTGCTAGGGTTTTTTTTTTTTCCCCTCTTTAATGCTGGTTTTACCCAGCTCTCATGCCTGCATTTCATTATCTGATTGCTGGTGAGCTGTTAATAGAGCTAGGGTCTACAATAGTATGTGCACATTTTCTCATTACCCCATGCCTGTTCTGTGCACTGCATCCTCCATCCCCTCTTTCAAGGCCTCCATTATCACAGTGACTGCATTTCTCTATACTGTACCAATATGAGGAGCAGGGAGTATATGATCTCCACTGAGGCTGTCCTTCTGAAAACAGGGGGCTTCCAAAAAGATACAAGGTAGTAGCAAGTGAGTGAAGGTCAGCCAGAGCACGCATATTCAGCTGGGGGAACACATAGTTCTTCAAAGTCAGCTGGACAACCACAGAGGACTAGACTTTTAGGAAACCATTTAGAGTTTTCAGATTGGTAGCATGGATTCAACTCAGTTTAGCTAAATTAAGCCCTTAATAATAAATTCACTTTTTTCTTCATCTGCATGTTCTTCAAAGGAATGCACTGGACCAATCTATGGGGGGCTTCATTACCAGTGGGCTTTGGGCACCACTAGAATATAAATATGAAATAATTCTGAGAAGTCCTAGTTACCGCCCCCAGTGTTATTCACACTGTCTAGACACATCTAAAACTGATTATAGACTAGATTAAATTTTTTAACTGAATTTTTACCAAAAGTGGTTTTTTTTCCCCACATTGCATGTTTTTGTCAAGAGATTCCAGTTTAAGCATCTCAAACACAGAAAAGGTTTGAATGGTTTTTTGTAAAGCTTTTAATTCAAAGTGTTGCCTATGAGCCAATTAAGTTAAGCAAAAAAATTTAAAATTTTTCTTGCTTAAAAATAATTAGCAAATGAACAATTTTAGCAGGGTCAACATTCAATTCAGACTAGGTTGCTTAGGGCTTTGACTAGGAAGTTCTTCAAAACCTCCAAGGACACTGACTCCACAGCTTCTGAGCTAGCTCTTCCAGTTATTAACTATTCTCAGCAAAAAGGGCCTGCCTCCCTCTTCTTGATGACTTCCACAAATGCATTGGAAGACATGTGTCTGCTCCCCTGATCCTGCTTGTCTCCAGGCTGAAGAAGCCCAGCTTCCTCAGCTTCTCATTTTCACATGTGGTAGTGAATCAAAGCCTCCACATCACTGCAACAGTACTTGATCTCAGATTTAATCAGTAGAGAACAACAGCAAGCTCATACTGACGACATGGCATGCTAACCAACTCAGGCCTTCTCAGAGTGGTATCTGCACTAACATAATTTAACAGCTTAAAGCATGTGTAGGGCAGGAAAGGTCCAAGTGACTTCCCTGGACATACCGCTGTTTGAAAGATGTTGCAAAGATTGGGACTGGGTTTACACATGTACATAAGGTTATGTTTGGACATCTCACAGGGACTGATCTTTCCCCCAGCGGTTCAAGACAACTTTTTCTGAAGTTATTCTCCCCTACACATTCAACTCCCAGTTTAAGATGGCACAGATTTCCTCTGGGTATAGAAATATCAGCTCCAGTTACCAGGGATACTATGTTCTATAATGGTTTCCAGGAGGTGTCATCTCCAAAAAGTAATCCTTCTCCCATAAGAGAATAAAGCAGCTGGCTTTCTCTAGGAAGTCAAAGGCAAGCAGCTACAAACCAGATTTTTCAGGGGCGTCTCATAAAATGGATCTTGATGTTGTAAGAAGAGAAGACCACAGTTATTATCTTACCTGTACCAGAAGGAGCCCAGAGCCACAGAGCAGATCTTGACTCTCCTCAGGCAAACAACACTGTTGATTGTTTTCCCCTTAGTACCATTCCCTATTACTCATGTGTTGCTAGTAACATAATCAGAGGACTGTGCAATGATGCATTCATGTTGTTGGATTGAAAATTTAAAGCTTTCACCCTTGGATCAAGTAAATGCAGCAAGTAACATGCATTCAAGGACCAGAACATACCTTGGCCTGCAGCCCAATAAATTAATCCTTAAGGAGCTGGCATCTCACTTCCACACAAATACAGCTCTCTGCTCATTACCAATCCAGTCTAAAATACTGGGGAAGACTGCAGAGAAACAGACACCAGGCAGACACACTAAGTTATTTCCCTGCATACTGATTTATGCAGCGATACTTCCTAAATCACTAACACGGGGAGCACAAGCTGTGCAGTGAACAGTAGCCTCAAGGTGTGACACAGAGGTGCACAGCAGAGCTCCTATAACAGCCTTGCAAGTTGTACAGGTAGAGGTATATCAGCAAGGTCTTCAGTGCAGCTACAGCACTGTGGGGTTTTGACTGACATGCACTTCACAACCTTTTGGCAGGAGGTCTTTCCCCACAGTGTAAGGGGACAGCAGTCCTGTTCAAGCCTGCTTTCCCTAGGCTGCCTGATGTTGAGAGATGGACCTAGAGCAAGGGCAGCTAATGCCCTTACAGGAACAAGGAGCTCCAGCCTAAATAGCTTTCCTCTTCACATTGGTCATGCATATAATGAGATACAGTGACTTATTTCTGCCTGGGACAGGCCACTTCCTTTATAGGCAAATTCTCCTTCTTTTCTATAGTCCTGTGTTACAGTTTCAGCCCACCAAATAACAGGAACACAGACATCCCTCACAAGCAAAACTTCAACCTCTTGTGACCCTCCACCTAAAACTCACATTATCGACAGCATCATCAGACATCCACTTTTGCAATGCTTCTCCTGCCTCCTTAAATAGCCTTCCCCTGTTTATTTCTCCTTGGAATCAAACATGGCCTCCATGAGGAAATGGCTGCAATGACAGAAATGGAATATTTACAGAAATAGTTAGGAATTCATTAAGCTTGAAAGCTTCAGTAGTGTAGTGAGTAGCATGGCCTTACAAAAGGATCTCAACATTTTCCAGGTGCACTTTCTCTCTCCCACACATTGTATCTTTATTTCTGTATGTACAGCAGCAAGCATGCTACTGCTGACATTCAGGTATGGTATTCCTAGACTCTACAGCTGTAGAAATAAGGAATGTGATATGCCTAATTGGAGGTGTGATCCAGGCTATAAATTATACAGTCCCATCAAAACTGAATTAATCATGTACCTTTCACCAGCTCAGCTGTACTCTGCCCGTTAATCCATCTTCACTGAGATGTATTCTAGTATTACAAATAACTCATCAGTTTCAAAGGCATTTCTCCCCAAACTATCTCCACTCAGGACAGACGAGATTCAGCCTTGGGCAAGTGATGCTTTTCCAGGCATATAAAAAAGCCTGTACAACAAAAAACCCTCTCATCTTTAATGCCTGGTGGTCATGAAGGGATAGAAATGGGTGTTTCATGCTATTAGGGAAGGGCAATTCCCAGCTGCACAAAGGGGACACGTCCTGAAAAGACTTGAGATTTTAATGGTATGATATTTTTGTGCATAGAAATGCATTTGAGTCACTTTTCAATGGTTGCATAGCTAATTTCCTTTGAGTTCTGCACAGTTGGATTCATTGAAATGGAGGAAACTTTGTTCACAGTAGTAGCATTGTTGTAGCTGTGAAGGCTTTAAGCTGTAGCAGAGATATAAGGAAATGCATTAATTTTTATTAGATCAGCTAAGAGATAGGAAAAAATTCAGACAATCTTTTAGGCATGCAAAGCCTTCAACATTAAAAAAATAGAACTTAGGAGCTGAACACTAGGGAGCCAAGGAAGAGACAATTCTTCCAATAAACATTTTAAGCTCATTATATTATTCCAGTGGGGTTGTTTGTTTAGGGTTTTGTTGTTGGTTGGTTTTGTTTGTTTTGGTTTTGTTTGGTTTTTTTTTTTTTTTTTTTAATTTTGCAATAGTCAGTGGCATGCAACAAGCTAAAAAGTTTTCAGAGCTCCTTCAAGATGAGCCACATAAGTTGTACTTCAGGACACATGAGGAACAACTCCCTCCCAAACTCATTCCAAAAAAATTTATCTGTCGCACAACTTGCTTCCATCCACATATTACATCACAGCAAAGACTTTCCCTTTCCATTTGACACCAAGCACCTGCAAGTTACTCTTAGCTGAGAGAATTAAAGATAGCCTCTGCTTCTGAAGTTTAATTTGATTTGGTTTTTTTTCTGCAGCTGTTTCTAAAAAACAAGAAATGCAACAAGTGGTGACATGAAGGGCAGTATTATCTACTGAACCAACTAGAAAAGGAGCTAAAGTAGCAGAATGTCACAGCTTCAGCTAGGAGCCAACCAGGCCTGCCAGCCATAATTTCTACTGTGGTTGGAAAGTATATAACACACAATTTAATGTTTCTCTAAAAGAGGGCAAGCTCAGCACTCCCTAACTATTTGCAAAAAAAAAAGTATTGCTTCTTGTGGTCAGTAATGGCAGAAAAGAGTTACACTCATTACAGAAATAATATGCCTTCAGGAGTAAAAGGCAAGAGGCATTAACTTGGGAAGATCATGTATTAAGGTGTACCCACAAGCAACCTGTGCCAAAAGATTTTCAGCCTCTTCCAAATGTAACATATTAGCAGTCCCTGATAACTTTGCATCCCTTGGGCTCTATAAGCTTCTTACACCACAAAGAAGGGAGGAAATCTCTCATTCAAGATCACCTTTGAGCTGAATTAAATTCTAAGAGGCCTTCTAGAGACAGACAGAGGTAGTGGCAAAAAGTCACTTTTCTCAGTGTTCTGCACCACAAAATGTTTTCAGGCTGCCTGGGAAAGTACTGCCCCAATTTAGGGCTCAGACAGGTTTGCAACAGACTGATTCAAACTGATCACCAGTGAGTACCAAATAGATACAGTGAAAAAAGGCAAAGCAGAGTCCCCAACAGCTAACCCAGAGAGAAAACACTTACCTTTTCCTGAAACAGATGGTGTAGTAACACTTACCTCTGATAGAATGACATCAAAACACCACCCCAAGAGCCAAACTTTTTTTTCTGCTGCTATTTAAGCAGGCCCGCTGACAAAAGGGCATGACCCAACCCAACTTCACAGTTGGCCCTGTTTATGTAATAACGACCATCAGCAAGACTGCAAAGGAAGAATTTTGAGGCCCTGTCACTTGCCTCTATTAACAGCATTTCCTCATTTAGCTCTCACAAGTTTCCTAGCAACATCCTTGCATGCACATCAATACCTAACATTAGATCTTGCATAGGTACCTGTAGAACAGTCAGGGCTGAAAAACTTTGCTTTCATGCTGACTCTGAGGGGAAATCAATTTGCTTCTAGAAGCAAATCCCTTCAAGGCAGCAAAGGCTACCAACATGCTCATGACACATTCATGAAACCATGGAGCTCTTAGTGAAGGGAGAGCCTGCTGCATCTGATTTCATTATTGGCATTTTCCATATAAGAAGGCAGTGGGTTATCCTCTTCCTGCAGCTTTCAAAGAAAGCAAATGTCAATACACAGAATAAAGCTCTGAATAACACATAAAGGAGTCCATGTAGCCAGAGTGGACAAAAGGTCAAAAGGAGCAATAATTCACTTCTACACAACCCATGTCAAACCCTCCATGTGTCTAATACCTGCCTGTTCAGGCAGCTTATTTCTTACTGCTCGAGATAATGGCTTTCTTGCCCAAACCAGCTAGAGTACGGGTTCACCCTCCCCAGCACCATCTTAGTTTATCCATCATGGAGGAGGGACTTCTGCCAGTCTGCCAGGTGGGTTCAAACTTCATGCGCCAACATTGTCTGCACACCAGGGATATGAGGATTCACCAAGTGCCCAGAGCAAAATCTCAGTAAGTAGCAGGAAGGAGAAACTCCTTTTTGTTAAATCTCACTTTCAGCAGTGACACAGGGATAAATAACACCCCAGGCTCGGGCAGGGCAGAAATCATGCCAAGTTCCTCATACCATCAATGTATATCAGCACCTCCCAGGAGTAGCAGATCAACAGCATTTACCTACCACATTTGCCATGTGAATAACACACGGCTGCAAAACTGGCTTGGACTGAAATCACTTAGAGGCTCCTAGACAAACAAGGAGTATTTGGGATAGCCCTGAAGGTGATCAAGGCAGTCTTGAGGACATGGGGGTCACAACACTTTCAGCCCCCCTCATCCTGTACTTCATTTCCCTTCTCTGAAGGAGTAATTTGAACCACAATTTTTCACTTATCTGGAAAGTGTTCCAGAGCAGGCTTTGAAGCTCAGGCATGCTCCACATCTCACCCTGCTGAAGCTTCATGCAGTAGAGACATGTATGACGCAAGAAAATTGCCTTGAGCTGAAATGCATGCTTTAGGGAGAGTGCTTTGCTTTTGAGGCAAAGACAGCATTGTCTTGCCTGCTGCCTAAAAAATGCTGGCCATGAGAAACATCAAAATTTGCTGCTGCCTTTCAAATGGTGTTTCCAGCCCTGGGAAAAGCTAATGCCAGTGTGCAGAGCTCCTCCAGAGTTGGGGGGAAGCTGATGCCTCACAGGGTCGTGCCTAGCAGCAGGGAACTGGAGCAAAGCCACGGCCGGGAAGCATGTGTCTCTCTAATGCTCTCAGGCTGCCTGTTGACAAAAGCAGCAAGAGGATTTGTAATGCCTAAGCTTATCATCATCAGGCTTTGAGAAAATCCCTCTCCAAGAAACAGTGTGAATAAGTAAAGTTTTACAAGTTAGTGGACTCTCCTAATTGAGTAACCCTTGTAAATTAATAACATTGAAGCAAATGTGCAAAGACTCTGCTGACTTTCTGGAAGATGTGTAATAAGGTCCAGGTTTACTAAAGTGCCCAGAGGAGCTGGTCTCCAAACCTTATAATAATTTGTTGAGACACTAATGATAGCTAACTTCTAGTGGTTTATTCAAAAGTGTGAGTATAAGGACAGGAGAACCATCTGTAGGCCTTCTCTTCTGACCCAGTCAGGTGCTGGTCCTTCCATTCCTACTACCTTGTAGTCCCACAGTGAGGGGTGTTGGGGCTCTCTCCTTCCTCCGAGGAGATCCTGTGGAAAACCATCCTTGGGGCACCCTTCAGAGCCAATGTAGAAAGTCTCAGGGGTATCTCTGTGTGTTGCTGTTCCTGCCTGAGGGCTTCACCACAGAGACCACATCCTTCCACTCTGAGCAAATGCATTTAATATTTTAGCCCCAATAGGTGAAACATGAAAAAATGCTTGGTTTCTATTGCCATTTCTGTTGCACTTTTTCCTTTGCCTTCCCCATTCCAGCCATTAACAGCTTGGTCTTACTGAGGAGGAGCTGTTGCTGGGTGAATAATGCAGAGTGGATATACTTTTTTATTTTCTTTGAATGAACTTTGTTTTTCTTTGCTCATGGACACTAACAGCAAATCCTGTTACTGCATTCACTGTTTGAATCTATTATCCCATCTGCACTGTATTTATTTTGACTTTAATTGCTGTGAATATTCACACGCCTGCATTCACGTTGCTTGGAGCTTGCCCACCCAGAAAACTGTGCTGGTGTTACATGTATTTAATTGAAGGCCCCCTGCCTTTGCTTGCACTCTATAGGACTGAAAACAGGTTATGATGATCCAAGTTAAGTCTGTAAGGAAATTATGAATTAAAAGGCAGATGTAAGCCACTTTTATACTGACATAAGAGAGCTCAGAGAAGAGATTGCACTGCTTTAACTAACTCAGGGCAAGGCAATGAGTGAGAAAGAAGCCAGGCAATGGAGGGGTGCCTTCCCTCAGGTTTAGCCATGCCAATGGAAGACCAGATGTACCTCAGCTTGCTCTTGCTGTCCCTGAAAGGATGAAGGGCCTACACAGCACTGCTGGAAGACCAGTTCACTGGAACAAACAGATTAAGCCATCAAAATGGCTGACGTGAGCTACACTTGAGGATTTTGCACAACTGTATGAGGGAATGAAACTTGCACAGCTTCCCCAGCAGATTGTGCAGGGCTGGCAACTTCCAAGAGGGCAGCAGTGCCAGTGAGCTGGGGTGGTCATCATTTCCATCAGTACAGCTACCTCTGCTCACCTGTGGAGGCTTGGGGTAAAGGCAACTGGCATCACACCCCAGCCAAAACCTGTTTGGATGCCAACGTAGCCCACATCACTTTGAATCACAGAATTACAGAATCACAGAATCACTCTGGTTGGAAAAGACCTTCAAGATCATCAAGTCCAACCATTAACCTAACTCTACTGCATCCACCACTGAACCCTGTTCCCTGGCCCCACATCTTCATGTACTTGAAATGTTACTGGGGATAGTAATTCAATCACCTCCCTGGACAGCCTGGTCCAGTGCTTGACAACCCTTATACCATGTGTCTGAGGGCATTGTTCAAATGCTTCTTGAATATTGTCAGGTTTGGTGCCATTACTGCTTCTCTGGGGAGCCTGTTCCAGTGCTCCACTACCCTCTGGGTGAAGAACCTCCTCCTAATATCCAACTTAATCCTCCCCTGGCACACCTTCTTACCATTCCTTCAGGTTCTATCATTGGTCACCAGAGAGAAGAGATCAGTGCTTGCTCCCCTCTCCTCCCTAGTGAGGTAGCAGTAAGCTGCGATGAGACCTCCCCTCAGTCTCCTCTTCTCCAGGTTGAACAGACCAAGCGACTTTAGCCACTCCTTATACAGCATCCCCTCTAAACCCTTCACCAACTTCATGGCCCTCCTCTGGACACATTCCAGTAGCTTTATATCCCTTTTGTACTGTGGTGCCCAAAACTGCACACAGTACTCAAGATGGGGCCACACCAGTGCAGAGTAAAGTGGGACAATCACCTCCCTTGACTGGCTAGCAACGCCGTGCTTGATGCACCCCAGGATTCGGTTGGATCTCCTAGCTGCCAGGGCACACTGTTGGCTCATGTTCAACTTGCTGTTGACCAGAACCCCTAGATCCCTTTCTGCAGGGCTGCTCTCCAGCATCTCACTCCTCAGAGAGTATGTATATCTGGGGTTCCCATGCCCCAGGTGTAAAATCTGGTATTTGTCCTTGTTACACTTCATGTGATTGGTGATTGGCCAGCTCTCTAACTTGTCCAGATCCCTCTGTAGGGCCTCTCTGCCCTTAAGACTGTCAACTGCTCCCTCCAGTTTGGTGTCATCTGCAAACTTAGTTCATCCTGCATCCAAGTCATTTATGAATATATTAAAGAGTACTGGCTTTAAGATGGATCCCTCTGGAACCCTGCTAGTGACTGGTTGCCAGCCTGATGTAACTCCATTTACTACCACCCATTGAGCTCGACCTGTCAGCCAGAGCAGCTACTGCCATCATGGTGACCAAAACCAGCACCTTTGCTGTAGATAGGGCTGTGTCCCCCCATGGAGTGACACATCATCCCCCAAACACCCTCTTCCTCCTCTCCGCACTCCTCGATGAGCCTCTGGTCTCTTCTCTGCTACTTGGTGTAATGCAGCTCATGGTCTGCTCCCTTGAGGGGTCCCAGAGAAGCATTCCTGCACTGAGCCCAACGCAGACATCAGGAGCGAGACCTCCAACACCTGCAACTGGACGTATAGTCTGTGATTTCAGAACTGGAGAAATATATTCCTTCTATACCACTAGAAGCCAAACTTGCTTCTGAGCTTGGCAAGCCAGAGATACCATGCCATGGCAAGGTCTTGTTCTTAATATTTAAATATGAGTAACAGTCGTTTGGCAAGTAAGAACCTGTCTGTGGTAGAACAAAAATATTTTTTTGCCAATGCATCAAGCACAAGTGAAATTTTAATTGCTTACATCCCCAAGACAAACAGCAAAAAACACACTCATGAACTTTGGGCAATATTTAAGTGTCAAAGACAGTTCTCTGTAAGTGCAATTCTATTCCAGGCTTGTGGCATCTGCAGACAGAGAAGCTGGATGTCCCACAGGACAGCACAGCAGAGGAGATGTTCATATAGGGGGAAATTTGTATTTATAATGCATCTGCATTGTGCAGCTGCACACTAGCTTCTCATTTTATTAAATCAGATCACTGCAGAAAGGGAAGAGCTCAGATGTGATAGTCTAATGGAACATCAAAATATGAAGGTTGTTTGCTTTAAGAAAAAAGCATAAAAGCTGATAATAAATCCAACAAAACTGATAGGTGTATGAAATCATTCAAGTCAATAGATATAAAGGTGAAGGAAGTGATGAGAAGCAGCAGCTGAAGGTGCTCATAGATACAATAAACGAAGACAAAGAAGCAACTTAGTGCTTCTCTCCTCCCTGAGGAGCTCAACTAAGCTACAGAGCTCCTCACAGCCTTATGCTTCAGGGAACAAGGACCTTAAGCCAAGCCAAATCCCAGGGCTGTCCTAGCTCTCACGAAAGCCCTTACATGCCAGTTACTGCTAGCTAGATCTCCTGCTGGGCTTGTTTGGGAAACAGATCCTTGCTATCCCCTTGGTGGATCTCAGTGCAAGGGGACTGTGCCATGAGCTGGTGACATAGGTCACCCTCTTCTGCTCACAGCCATCCAGTCCCCCACTGCCCTCGCCAAGAATGCACATCAAACTTTTTGAGGAAAGAGAGGCATCGCACAGTATTGGCTTCCCTTGTTTTCATGCTACCAGCTGGTCTAATTTCTCTTGACATTTCTTCCGTAACTGCAACTGCAGTGTGTCAGGATTAATTAAGCCAAACAGTGGGCAAGTCTCAAAGGAGAACACACATCTGCCGTGATGTGCCTCCACCTAAAAGCCAAGGAGCCTTTCCTGGCATGGGAAGGGAAAAAGGGAGAAGGAAGCAGGAACAGTGAGGCACCTTCCAGCGGAAGGAGCACAGTGAGCAGCCTGGAACTGGCAGGGTTCAGATGAGCACGAGCATGACTGTGGCACTCCACCCTGAGAGCAAGCACCTTGTGCCTTGTTAGTTAGGCCTTCAGACAGGCTCCAGTGGTTTTTGCTACGTGTGCATGAGAAGCCTAGCACGGCAATTAAGGCCACTTCTCCACAAATCTGAACATGCGACAAAGTTTGTTGGAAGATTCCCAGTGGGAGGGTCAGAGATGGATGCATGTCTGTGCTCTTGAGATAGAGTTGACCCTCCATGCACAGCCCAAATGGTGGCCTAGCACTGAGGAGCACAGCTATGCTTCCAAATCTCAGGCTGTGAAGGAAAGTGAATTCCCAAAATAACCCAAAATAACTAACAACCAATACAGCCAGTGATGACAACACAAGAGGTTAAGTGATAGCAGCTACTTTTCATGAAGTCAACTCTCCCTTCCTGACTATGTGGACAGAAGAGGGGTTTGTACAAGAGTGTGTGCAGTAGCAAAGGATGCTCATGTCTCCTGATAGCTGCAATAGCCAAGTGGTGGCACAGTATCAAGTCATTTCTTTGGGACTCCTTTCCCAGCTGGAACGTGAGACATAGATCAGGCCCTCAGCTTAGTGGGTCTTGATGGCACTAAGTCACTAACACCAGAAGATGACCCTTAGAAATGCCTGGGATGTTCTCATTTCCGCTTCTTCTTTTCAGTCTTTTCTCTCAATTCCAGCCCTGCTGCCAAACCTTTCATCCTTCCAGCCGTGAGATAAGGAGCCATAGGTAGTCTCCTCTGCATTTCCAGTGTAGCATTAACTCACAGAAGTTGAGCCCTCTCCATTTCACCAAGGAAGTAGGTGGCTTAGCAATAAGAGAGATTCCCACAATTGTCATAATGTTTTAAGGCAGGAAAGGTATATTTTAGTAATAAAAAGAAGCTGTCTTGGTAACTGGCACTGCATGTAGGATAGACATGTCATAACATCCTGTACAGACATAATTTACCTAAATACTAGTGTTCATTGATTATCAGAAATTCTGATCCATGAATAAGCCTTCTGCTTAACTCATTCTATGCAATATCATTGTATGTCAGTATCTGGATAACCATGGAAAATCTAGGCTGAATGTCTTCTAATTTTAGCATTGTAAAACGTAAAAAGATTTACATTTGTCCAAAAGATTTCACCAACAGTATATTTATTATTGTGGTCTTAAAATTAATCCTCTCATCAGACATCACAGAGAGAGATCACTGCATAACAAAAGAGGCCAACTACAGACAGAACAACAAAGAATTCACTGCAAAACCTGTAACTTATTAGTGAAATCTGTTTATTAATAACTTTTGAGAAAATCTGCTGCGAGAAAATCAGGATTGAAACACAATTCATGTACAGAAAAAAGAGCGTTACATAAGCACTGCACGCCCACTTTACGAGGTAGTAATACTAGAACAACAATCTCTAAGCTGTGTTGTACAGATGTTACAATATAGGATGTTAAAGGGTTTGACCTTGTTTGTTATACTCTGCATTCTTCAAGAGCTAAGATAAAGTTTCAGATGCGATACCCAGCCATATTTCTGCTCCCTTTCTATAAAAATAAACATAGTTATCTGGCAGAAGTTACACCAATCAAGCCAGGCTCAGTATAGAAAAGGGTGAAGAATGCTTACAGGTGTGAGTTTTTTCTATACATGATGTTCTTGCAAACATTCAGAGCAGTGGATTCTCTTCATGGCACAATCTTGATGTGTATTGGTCTGTGTATTATGCATACAGATACTGTAATGGTCTATACAACCTATTCCAGTAAAGATCTCGTGCTCAGACATCTCTACATATATCTGGGTCACAAAATTCAAGCCTGACTCCAAATTCAAGTCCTTCCTTGCCCTACCATCGGTGAAGAGCTCCATCTCTGTCAGGGTCCATAATGAAGAAGCACTATGTCTCCAGAGACACAGCATACAATTCTCAAGGTCACTGCATATCCTTAGGCATACTCCAGCTGCATCCACACCCACAGCTTATTGCACTTTAAGCCTGTCCGTGTGGTAAGTGGTTTTCTAATACCAGCCATAATTTTGCACCCAGTTGGCATGTGGAAGGCTATATTAAGCCCGGACGATTAATGCTGTCTTTGCTGAGAAGCAAGAAAATAGTCTCTGTGCTATTATATTCTCTCAGCTTTCCCAAACACTTCAGGCAACTAATTCTGAGGACTTTTTGACTGAATTGACATAAAATGCATCCTTCCCCTCTTGTTGCTTTTTAAATGCTTTAGGTTATTTTTATACTGCAGTCTCAGAGGTCGTTGGCAAGAGCATGTTCTGCCTCCCACCAAGCACTCCAGGAAATTTATGAAGACAGTCAGGTCCCACTTTTTCTGGTCATCCTCAGTGGGTTTACACATCAGCATAACGTGAGTGAGCATCAAATTGTTGTTTGTCATCAGAAGCCCTCTGGTCCTGTCCATGGGGAGGTGTTTCAGAACAGATAAAGTGGTTAACTGCTTTTAATACATACAGGATGAAAATGTGGTCATTGGTAGATGTGAAACTGGAGAGAGGCCACCTGGAAAGAATTAAGAAAGCTCTAGGAAATCCATCAGAGAAAAACCAAGAGAAGTCTTTTATAAGATAGGCAAGGTGGGTGAAAAGTTTGAGAGAAATGGAAATTTATATATTCTTGACTTCTGTAACTGAATGTTTTGTGAACACACCATTCAGAATTCTAGCTCAGGACTCAGTTTCCAAGTACTTTCTACATCCTCATGGTGTAAAATGAAGTGAAAGGGCTGGTCTTAAATACTAAACTGATATTCCCAGGGAATTGGAGATTATGCTTTACTGAGTACTTTTTACAGGAACTTGCTACTGACTGACAAGGCACACACCAAGGTTTGCAGCTCAGGAGTGAGTCAAACTGTGTGCACTTACAGCTAGCGTGAGATGGAGGTGTCTGGACTGTAGGCAACTACATGTGAACTAGGGGCCAAAGGTCTGCTTATAGTCAACATAAAAAATCAGTAAATGCTGGCTGCAGAGGCTGAGGAGCCATTCAGCCGACCAACAGTTTCTATTTTAGCAAGAGTAGCACAAACTGCACTGCCTGGATTGACTGGATCCCTTCTGACTGCAATGTCGTAGCTTTCCATTCACCCACTTTTAAACAATGGAGTTCGACTAAATCCTGCTGTCAGTAAGAAGTTTCGAAATTAACTTTCTGCCAGAGGCCAAAGTGAAACATATTTCAGTTACTACATGCCCAGTTGGCCTTGCCTTACCATTGTGTCCTGTTCTTCTTGTATGTTGCTCTGACTAACTTAAGGTATCTGCCTTCAAAGTGTCAATTGCAAAGACGCTGTGCCCTGATATCAAATATGTCGGTTCTTCTTTTGCCGACTCAGGTTGCTTTATAACATCATAATCAGTATGACTTTAGTTTCTCTGACTCATGTCATCCAGGTAGTGGGGCTTCAGCAATTTTGAACAAAAATCACTCTGAAGGCAATCAGTCAGAGCACTGATTTGTATGCATAAAATGAGATGTTGCTACACTGCAACATTTTGATATCAACTAAACCGGTGATACAGTGGTATGGAAGCTAGAACCGGATGTTTAAACTCCCTACTGTAGATACATTGTCTCAGCAACACTTTTCCTGTCCACAGAGCTGCCATCTCTTAACCAATAAGCACTTTCCATACGGATGCTGCATTTTGCTGGCTGTCTTCCCATGAGCTTTCAAAAAGGCAGTTCCAGTGGTGCAAGCTCCTCACTTGGAACACAGAGGGTGTTGATGAAAGCTGCTTTTAAGTCAGTTCAATCCCTCTTGGATCAAATTATGTTTGGGAGACAGAAGACCTTCTGTTGCAGCTGTTAGAACAAAGTTATTTGTTTTACTGTGGTTTACAATGTCAGCACAGCCACGTGCAGAACACAGCCAACAAAAGGATCCATATCACTGCTGTTGTACACCACCATTTCAGTGAGAATCCTAGAATTTGGGTTACTTCCTTGGTGCCTGATCTTTAAAAAGGCGAATGAATAGGGTGTTTAAATCTGATATCTCTGAGATTGTTCCTTAGATTTTTTTTTCTTATGGAGAGAGCTAGCAACATACCTTTTACAGCATCCAAGTGGCTGCATTTTCCAGTCATGGACAATGTAATTTCTAGTAAGGCTAAGTTGCCCACACAGAAAACAAGAAAAGAGCAGGAAAGATACTATTCTCTTGCCACCCAAGATGTCCTAACATTGGAGGAAGTAATCACATACTCAGTCTTTCTCACTGCTGACAATTCTGAATTGGCAAAGAAGTCCAGGGCTCTGTCCTTCACTCCTGCTGGATTGCAGGGCTGTCTTCTCAGCTCTCACCTTCTACTGGTGGAATGTCCTGGGGGATTAGGTATTTTAGTCCTGAAGACTGTTGCCTTTAGCATTCTCACAAATAACACAATAGAATCTTGAATATGATAGATTGCCTCCTTGTTTTCAAGCAGAAGATCACACCCAGTTCCATGATTTATACAAATGCAGAGTAGCCATTTGCCTTGTAAGACAGATGAGCATTATGGAGACCTTTTCTTGCATGTTTTTGGAAAGCTGAAAGGCAGTCTATAACAAAATCAATACTAAGACTTCAGCAAAAAGGGAGGAAATAACCTGTTCTCCATATCCTCCATATTATCCATCCCTGGAGGCGTTTAAAAAACAAATAGATGTGGCGCTTGAGGATATGGTGTAGTGGTTAGAGAGATGCTAGGACAAAGGTTGGACTTGATAACCCTGGAGGTACTTTCCCACCATAATGATTCTGTGATTCTGTGATCCTGGCTGTATAGGACAATATTCTGACAGTGTGGATAATGACAATGAAACGCATTGGAATAGTTGCTCAGTTTGGGAATGCAGAGCCTCTACGAGTCAGACGTTTTGGGAACAGGCTATACAGCTGGCAGGAAGGACACCGATGAAGCTGCTCCTTCCTTTTGGAGGGGGGTTGATCATGATAACTTCTCAGAGTCTGTTAAGGCCTACAGTTCAGTAAAAACTACAGGATCTGGTCAGGATCAAAGCCCCACATGCAAGCATCAGTAAGCCAGGCCAAACAGGATCACAGATGCACTAGTATGAGACCCATGGCCAGTGCTGCGCTGACTTCTGCATCCCAGGACATCTGCTGGAGACAGCAGGAGTTTGGATATGCAGGAAAGCAGGACTGGTCCTTGATATTCAAACAGTGATGAGCTCCTAGAACTTGGGCTGAAAAGAGCTCTCTGCCTCATGAAAATACATTGTAAACCTCTTCACTTAGAACTGCTAAATTGTTACTTTCTATAAATCCTCTCTGTTGTCAGTGGATTGTCTCTTACTTATGGTCATTGTCCCTTTTGTTGCTACCAAGGAAAGAAACATAGCAGAAAGCTTTTGTTTAATGAGCCATCACATTTAAACATCATTTGTCTCAGTTGTTTTCCTTTTCTCATCTACCTTTGCTCATCAAACAGCACCCTGCTTGGCTGTTAACAGCATAATCATGGGGAACACTAGCATCACGAGATTCCTTATACAGCATGATGCTGCTAACCCCCACTGCTTTCCCCCTGTTCACCAGCTCTAATGCGTTTGTACTTGCCTAGTACTAAAGCCAGGGTAGCAGCAGCTTCAGAGCCAGCTTACTCTGAAGGCTAAACAGCTGGAGCTGTGCTTCCCCATATGGAGCAGGGTTTCACATGGATTTTCTTGGTGCCGCCTGTGACGTTCACCTTGTCCTTTTGCACGTCTGTCGCAGCTAGTTGCCAGCCCCTTGACTCCACAGAGGGCGAGGGGTGAGGGAAAGAGCCATCAGTCTGTTCAGTACAGATGGCACATCAGCTGTGGCAACACTCAGTAGGGACAGGGGACAAAAGTGAGGTAGAGGAGTAGTGTTTGTGCTTCTCTGCAGAGGTGCTGCAGAAGACCTTCCAGCACAAGGGTTCTCCTGCGTTTCCTTCCCTGGCCAGGAACGGCAGCAGCCCTATGCCAGGCAACCAAGGGAAGCAACAGCTTCACTAACAGGGCAAGGCTTTGGGATAAGGGAGCTGCTCACTCTAGTCACTCTAAGGCTACAGATTGTAACCAGAGGTACGGAGAGAGCAAAGGCAACTGTGATCTCTGCTATTCTCACCTCCATATTCATGCTCAGATCTGAGCCAAAAAATTACCCTTGCATCCTCAGATCTCTTGCTGAGTCACTTTTGGGGAGGAAGGCTACACCCATTGACTTTTACCATTATTCATTTTTAGCAAGAAGAACTACAATGAAAACGCAGAGTCAATGTCTGTTATCTACCTATGTGACTTAGGCTGCCCATCTCTTCTCAGCTGTCCATCATGGGGATATTCAGATCCTGATGGATGGCACTTTTCACCTGTGAAGGCAGCATTAGGACCAGGAAGCTGCAGCAGTTTCTTGCCATGTTAAGTGAAGGAATATATGTGATGAGTTCAGCCTGCAGCTCACAGCAGCTGAGTAAGTCCAGGCACTGCTGGTGAGAGATGCCAACTGTGGAGCTATCCCTCTTCTGGCTCATGAGCAAACAGCTGAGTCTAGAATAACCATAAGTGGGCCAGTGCCCCTATGGTACTAACGGGGGTCTTGTTAACCCTGTTAGAAAGGCAGGTCCTCAAAGAAAGTGACCAGACCCTCTCATCTGCACCACCATTAGCTGGCTCTGTATGTTTCTTGCCTGTACCCATCAGATTGAGGGTTTGTATGGGATCTTACCAGAGGACAAATCAAAGACCCTAAGTTCAATGAAACAGGGAAGACTGGCCATGAGGAAGACATTTCTGAGAGTATATTGTAGTCTTAAACCCCTGTAGAGATGGTCAAATTTGAGGCTTCTTCCCAGACCACCAAGAATACTCAACAGACACCATGACCTCTCACCAGTGGGGGAGGTTAACATCAACCTCAAATAAAGTCCATTTGCCGTTTTTTCAATCAACTTTCCTGTGAGCTGAAGGCAGCCAGGTCAGAAGATATGCACACATTTGGGGTGTGCATATACCTACTCTTTACTAACCCACTCAGTTGCAACTCAGCCTTGACCCATGGGTAACCCTGAGCATCTTTTCTTGGGCTTAATTCACCATCACAACTAGAAGGCTCACAAGCAAAAGTATTCCTCTAGCAGAATGAGGAGCCAAGAAGCAGCACTGTTCTAACAGGTGACAAGCGTGCTGCTTTGTCACCACCTAAAGCACCACACATGCACACGCAGTGCTGAGCCCATCTTCCCCAAGGCAGACAGGCTCCGGCTTCTTTCTGCAGACAGCTCAGCCCCAGAAAGTCAGAGCTGAACATCTACTCCTCCAAGGCTTAACCCAGTGAGCTCTATGAGTGAGGCTCAACCTCTTCCATAGTGCACCCCTACTACTGTCTTACAAAGAGGTCTTACAAAGAGGTCTTTGTAAGACTACTGTCTTACAAAGAGGCTCAACCTCTTCCATAGTGCACCCCTACTACTGTCTTACAAAGAGGCAGAAGAGTTGCAGCTCCTCAGTACTCACTAGGTGTTCCTGATCTTCATTGCTGCTTTTCCACCCATCTAGGCTGGAAAACACTTTTCAAGCCTTGTTATTGTGTACCTTTCCTTCACAAGGAAAAAACGCACTCTCATAACACCATGTCCAACCCTGGCACAGAAGAGCCTCTTTTATGAAGGGCTGGATCCAGAGCCAGGCAAGTCTCTCTTGCACCTCTTTGATCCTGGTTGTCCAGATCCAACTTATTCTTTTAAAGTTACACTTTTTATTCAGCAATACCCTCTAGATTCTGTCAGTGTGGGGAAACGTTACCAGCATAAACCAGGTTATGAGACTGAAAACTAAGTAGTTTTACTGACAAATACATGGATAGAAATTCCTTTCCCACTTTGTTTTAGTGATGTTTTGGAAGAGGCTTAAATTAAATCAAACAGTCATTTATTCTAAAAGAATGCCTGCAGGAAACATAAACCAATAGTGCCTTAATTATGCTTGTATGCTCATTTTGATTGCTTTAATGTTTCTAATTACAGTGGTAACACTTCTCCTGTTTGACAAGTTGGGAAGACAATTTGGCTCAACCAAGGAAGCTGGAGCATGGGTTATGGGAGATGTACATCACCTTCCAGAATGGCTTGCTCCTGCCAGCTTGGAAAGAAAGGATGCTCTCATTCACATTCTGTTATTTCAGGCTGTTCTTCCTTTGGGGCACTGATGGGGTAGAGTTTTCAATGACAACACAGTGGCAATGAAAATGCTGCTATTGCCACTTCTGGCAAGAAAACTTTGTGGTCATATGCAGAATCATAGAAAATAAGTTGAAAGAAACTGCAAAGAATGATCTCTGCTTTCCTTCCATTTAGAAGACGAGATAATTTCAGTGTGTTCATCCAAGCTTCTCTACAGGCAGCAGGCCCTGAGCCATTTATTCCTGTGCTTTATTACTGTACCATTAGTAAAAGCTTCTTAATGTCTAATCAGATCTTCCTTCTGTTTAAGCAAATTACATATTGTCCTATACCCCAGGAGACACAGCACCAATTATTACTTGAAAGCAAGTCAAGGCCAATACAAATTTAACAGTAAACACCAGACTGTGAGTGAGGTACCTAAAGACTGGCACTTATGTACATCTGGATGGAAGCCACAGCCTAGACAGTTTTTAAGGGGCCTCCATAGACAGTATAAAGTGTTAAAAATCTTCACTGTGGAAAATTTTAATCCAATCTCCTTCGATGGAAGAGAAGGATGGAAGCTTTTTCTTAATGCCTGTAAAAATGTGTTTCTCTTACATCCAGAAGAATGTTAATTCAGATCCCTTAATAGCATCTCCTGAACTATAACTTAATTAGTAAGCAATAGATGATATTTATATCTTAGTAAATTTAATCCTAAGTAACTGACTCCATTTGAATGTTAGAAAGCTTGGAGTTCAGGGCTACACACCGTCCAGAGTTAGCCTGAGTAGCAGAATGACGTCTATTGGAGTCCTTTTCCAGCATAACCTATGAAATCATACCTCCAGTCTCCAAGAAAAAGGTCAGTGGGAAGAGGTTATGCCCAGAGCTAACAGCACACCAAGCTAAAACCTACTCCTAATTCAAGAGCTTGGCTGGGGCTAACAAACTAGAGTGTACTACTCTGTGCCATTCGTGGTTAAGCAGATAAGGTCTTCCAAACAGTGACCCATTTCCAAAAAGCCAGCATCTCTTCCAGCTGACAATCCTATTTTTCCCTCTCTGTCCTCTATGCCACAGATATTGCTTCTATGTATTTAAATTTCACATATGTATTTCATATGTCCCTACATGCATTCCTCTCCATTACTTTAATTCTACAGTAAGGACTGTAGAATTGTTCACACCTTTCAGGAACATGTATTTGGTGAAGAGCAGAGTACAGCTGTACTTTCCTCCTTGGCCCCTCCAGCCTCCACCAATTTGTGAGAAACAGCTGGAACCAGAGATAGCATATTCATATTGGATGTAGGAAGAGTTTCTAGTCTCTCAGCTCCAAGAGAGCAGCATCCAAGATTTAGGGACAATCTCATGGCTGGATAAAGGTTTTTTCACTATACTATTCATTGCTGAGCCAAGGCAGCCCATCTAAAACAGCAGCAAGGGCAAGGGAAGACAAAAAGACCACAGAAGTCAAAAGAGTAATGCTTCAGATAAGTGTATCATGCTCTTTGTAATCAGGTCAACCCCATTTTTGGTCTTAGACCCAGACTCTATATGTGCTCAGGTCCAAACACAGAAGCCTCTTTATTTCCTTCTGAAAATACTAAAGCCATGTCTTTAAAGGTCAGTGGGCAAACTCCTCTAGAGTCAGTGGTCTCTTCTCCTTGTTCATTCTCTAATGACCTATTTGACCACATCGCAAGAAACATGTCAGTGTCTGTCCTGCCCTTTTCCACCCACGGTCTTAGAAGCTCACCCCTTCCTAGCCTCTAGCTCCCTCTGCTCCCAAGAAAGCACATCTGGTCTGATTTCTGTAGGCACCAGACTGCTCCTGGTTCTGCAGAGAACAGTAGTTAGTCAGGTGGAGCACACTCTTGCCCAAGCCCTGCAGGTTAGGACATTCATGAGAGTTAAGGTAAATTAACCAAAGATGTGAAATGAAAGCACATGCATTAAAGCATGTTAAGCCCTGCATGGACATTTGGGGATAAAGTGACTTTGCATGGCTTTTGTTTAATTGTCACCACAGTGACACCACAGTGAAATGAGGCTGTTTTCCTTCTGTATCAGGGCACCCACACAGAGGTGTAATGCACTTCGACTTCTGTGCATTAACTCACACCTCACACTAATTTGTCTTAACTCTCCATGTAAACAAGCCTTCAGAGGACTGGTTTTTTCCTCTCTCATGTGACAGTTCACTTTATCACAAAGTGAAATGTGTTGGAGAAAACTATTTGCAGTGAATTTTCCCTCAGTTGTGCCTGCAGTGACATCTTTGTTGTGAATTGCTGCAGAACTTCTCCCTCTGTCTAAGCTTGTCTGCCTTTTTCCTCTTTAAAACACCTGTATTGGAACAGCTTATAATTAGTAAAGCAACTTTCCTCTACCTGGCAGACAGGGAACTGCTGGCCTGGTCTACAGGTGGGGCATGGAGGTGATCCAGGGAGATTAACTGCTGGGCTATGGAGAACACAGGAGACCTGCAGCTGAGAATAGAAATAGTCTAAACTCAGACCTCTTTTTGCCCCTGGAAATGTCTTTTCTGCTTCCCTCACTGGATTTTTCCTCATTAGAAATAGATGATGAGCTTCTCCAAACCTCAGGATCATGACAGTTGTACAGGAAAGAAAAAGAGACAAATTACTGCTGCGTGCATGACTCCCATGCAGGGACAAATTTTTCCTCTCTCTCCCCCTTTTCCTCCATCCCCCCTTTTTACTTAAGAGCAGTAGGAGATCTTCACATTAAAATACTGAACCCATCACAGTTGGAACAGACAAAGCCAGAGTGAGGAGGGAGGTAATAGAGGCTGAGACAATGTATTTTTAGTCATTTCGATGAATTATGGAGATGTGAAGTTGATAATTTATTGAAGAAGAGAAACGGGGGACTCTATGTAAATGTTTTCATATGAATAATTAATGTGGCTTTCTAGCATCAGGGGGTCTTTAATTAAAGCCTCTGTTAAACAAGGCAAGGCAGACGGGCCCGTCTCCTTGCAGCAGCTAATTGCACCTTTCCCATGTATAGCTACGATTCAGAAATGAAGCATCATTTGCATCAATAAAGAAGGACAGATCCTATGCAGTGTGAGTGGCGGGAGGCTGTGGAGACCAGCTCAGTGACCCTAGGGCTGAGGTGGTTTGTATCACATTTTAAATGAGTTTGGCATAGAGGCCAAATGAGGGGGTGTCGGGAAGCAAGGACAGAGGGGTCACTCTGGCCACAAGGTTTTGTGTAAGGCAGAAAGCCACTCACAACTGTCTGTAGATTACAGCCTCTTCAGGAGGGACCTACTGACAGGGTTTCCAAGGTCTTGCTGTCACTATGTGACACACTTGCCTTCCAAAAGCCTGTCCCATGCCATGCCTGCCTCCCTCTCCCATGGCAAAAGATGAGTTCACAGCAGAGGGGAGCACAGCCTTAAAGCAGCATTCGCAGGGTGGAGTGAAGAGGCAAACCTGTGCCTTCCCATTACCCAGCTGCTGCCCTTATCACCAGCATCCTCCACAGGCACCACTCCCTCAGGTGAACATCATGTCTGGACTCTCCCTCCTTTCAGGGATTTCACAGCTGATAGGGAATGGGATGACGGTTCACTGCAGACTTCAGTTTGAACAGAGCATCCCTTTACTCTGGTGCCACATGACAGTGAGACAAAACTGAAGCCTTCTCCCTCACTAGAGTTTGGCCTTCCAGAAGGTCTATGGATATTTCCCAAGGGAAAGTATGAAACCAACAGCTTCAGGAATTAGAATGGGACAATTAAGGAATGATAGAAACTGACCCAGTTAATATCACCGAGGACCTTCCAGTATAATCCCAAATTTGTTTTTGTTTTTTTTTTAAACCCCCAAGAAAGAGCAGATAAATTTTCAAGCGGGACAAAGTCTCATTTTTCTGAAAAACATTCTTTAAATTAGATACAGATTAACTAGTTTTGACACTTTGGCAAGAAAGTAGCGTCTCACATTTTTCATTCATTTTTATCACCAGTAGCATTCACAGTAACATTATAAACTGAGAACAAGAAAGAGACAGTTGAAACTTTAGTTTTAATAAAAAGGGTTAAATCTGAAGTAGGCTAAACAGGTTCTCAAAGCAAATACTTCCAAACAAAAAAGCTAATAACATGTTTCTTTCCTGCATTACCAAAGATGGGGCTGAAAGACACCTCAAGGGGTTATCTAGCCCATGCCAGTCATCTGTGAAAGAGGTTTGCTTAACCTGCTACAGGTATCTCCCCATTTTCTGGAGCCACACTTGAGGCACTCCTTTTGGCACTGAGCACAGAGATAACCTGGAGAGCATCCCCTCAAGAAAGGCCCCTCTGTTCTCCATGAACACTTCAGTTTTCAGGAAAGCACCAAATCTTCAGGACTGCGAGCACGCATTTTCTGTTTGCCCACACCAATGCTCTTGACAGTTCTGAGATGTGCCTGCGAGCTCAGTGAAGGTTTGATGCTGTGTTTTGTGGAGGCGAGCGCTGCAAGAAGGTCTTGGAGGATGCACTCGGAGCCCCTGCCAGCAGCTACGAGGCTTTGCTGCTCTCTGCTGGGAAAAGCGGGCAGAGCCCTACCAAGAGGCTGTACTGGGGGAAGACCTGGATTTGCCGCACGCTCCGGCTTGGCCTCTGCACACAAGCCCTCTCTAGCTCTTTCAGGCTTTCTCCACGTTACTCTGTTGCACTTATATCTGCTCTCCTTCCAGCCTGGAATACAGTTACCTTCTCAAAACTCCTCTGGACAGAGGACAGAGCAATTACCCTACCAGACAGGTAAGGAACCAACATGCAGGGCAACCACGCAACCCACCCAGAGTCACAGGCTGGAACGCGGATGAGCAGAGAAGTCTCTCCAATGACCTCAGACTCTTCCTCACAGCCTGTTTTTTCGATCGTTGGTCCATGCCATGAAGCTGACCTCAGGGACGCTTTAACTACACTTTGGCTGCAACTCTGCAAAACCACAGGTCAGGGAGTCTCAGAACCACAGAGTGCAGGGAAGGAGGAGGCCACAGCCTCAGGTGTCAGCTGGGCTGCAGCAGCCTCATGGATCACATAGCAGGTGAACTCACCACTCCAGCCAGCAACCTCAGTCTGGGAGAGAGCCTTAGCCCTGGCAGCAACTCCAGCACAAAGGAGAGGGACAAATTCCCCAGCCTGGTGCTGACTGGGGCCCTCTGCCCCTTTAAGCAGTGACATTTTATTTCCTGATGGGTTTCATCTCATGCATCTCATTATGGGTTTCAAGTCCTGGATGAGGTGACAGGAGTTTAAGATGGGTATTTTCAGGATTTGGCTATTATATATATACATTTACAGCTCAATAAAATAAGAAATCTTCAAAGTAAACAGACTGTGGAAAGTGATTTGTTCCAACTCTTCACTGCAGACTTGCAAGAAACCAATCAAAGAGGCTCAGGAGTGGTTTGAGCATAATTTATTAACCAAAAAGGGGCTGCATTGTTAACCAATGTTATTTATAGTGAGCAGCTCAACCATCTCTACTGAACAACCGTGTGATTCTGCAGGGACAAATGCAATGAGTTACTACAGAGATAGGACAAAACCCGCAGCAGATCTTTGTTACAGCTGTTAGAAAAAGTGTCCCCAGGAGACAGACACTGAATCTCTAATGGCTATCTTATTTCTCTGACAATTTATTTAAGTTTTAACTTAACAGCAGGAATGATAGCCACAGTTACACAGTGACTCCCAATAAAGGAGCGTATTGCTGATCTGCAGCTGGTGTTTTCTTATTTATTTCAAAGTCTTTAAGTTCCAGACTTAGCATATGGTGCCATATAAATAATGATATAATAATACGTTTTTGCTTTCCATGTGCCTGGATAGAAAAAGCCATGTGATTTATGTTACATGAGCATCGTATTTAAGGCATTATTTTGCTCAGAATTTTTAATGCATTTAAAATGGATCTTCTGCTTTTTGTAATCTGTTCTTTTGAAAGAATAAACAGAGCAGTGATGTTTATTTAATGGAGTCATTCATCTTACTTCCTTGTACAAAATCCTAGCTTTCCAGCCCCAGCAGCCAGATCCCTGCAGTAGGCAGTGGGGTTGGAAATGGAGAGATCTACTGTTTACCAATGAGGCACAGATGAAAGGAAGATGTGGGGCTCGAGATTTGCCCACAGCAGGACATTATTTGAAGCCAGCAGGCAGCTGAGAGCAGCTTAGTCCCATCCAGTAAAGGAGGAAGAGGAGAAACCCATGGGAGAAGTTCTGCAGAGAGTCATGTTGTGGAGAAAACAGCGCTGGGGTGGCTCAGGACACAACTACCCTTACATGCACAACTGAAAGCAGATGCCTACTTCAGTTAAAAATGTAGCTGCAGTTACTAGAGCAAACGTTGCACCCCTGAGGTGTGACAGGGATATAACAGTTTACAGCTTTCCTTTCAGACCCTCAATAAACTCGCTCTGTGAGCATTATAGCTGTGCAGAAATTCCAAGCTGCAGGGCAGGGAAGATCTCCTAAGTCACACCTCAGCTGTTTCTGGACGTTGCTGTCTTAGATTTTTTGAGGCAGCAAGACCTCATCAAGCAAAAACTTCTTCACAGCTATAAGGGTTGCAAATGTGAGTTTAAACATTTGCACAGATCACTGCAGAACAAACGAGTACTTCTAAGGGTGTACAAGGCAAACCAGTGAATATTCTGCCTACAAACCTAAGCCTGCTCCAATCATCCATAGCTCCTAGAGGAAATACGTCAGGGTCCACAGTTCAAAGACTGACAATCCTGAGCACCAGGCAGTATACCGTACCTTTTCCCATCATGTGAGGACGGGATAATCACCGGAGGTTGAAGAGGTTGGATCCCGAAATCTTCCTGAGAGTCCACAGGAGGAACTGTCTAAGACCCTTCAGCAATTTTACAGATTTTACCCAGCATCTTTCAAGATCTTTCCAAGTGAACACAGAACATAAAGAGCCCACACTCAAAACGCCAGCAGTCCCATGCTGTTCAGAACCATTGCTGCCATATGGGAAAGTGGGAGGAGAAGCAAGATGGGCTCAGAGGAGTTGAGTAATGACCTGGTATCCCATGAGTACAAATAGCAGCACTGCAGTGCAAGGTGATCTGAGTGGTTAGCAAGACTGAAGATATGGCCAACACTGTCATGAACCTAGCATTGGAGCAGTGAGGAAGCTGCTTCTCTTAAGAGGTCTACAGCATAACTTGAAAAACACATACAAACTGAGATGCTCTGAATCGAAGTGACGTCTGTTAGTTTAGCACAGGTTTTGAAGTCCTGTACCTCCCTCCCCCTCAGCCCCCATGAATTCCCATGGCAGTTTCAGCCACTCATGTTTCAATCTCAGCTCTTGTCACACTGGAGCATGAAACAGAGTCTTTCATAAGCTGGTTACTGTGGTAACCCAGCACAGCTTTTATCTTTACTCCTTTCATCTCCTCTTTGGGGGAAACTGGCAATCTGTTTATTTGCTTTTTTCTGATGAAGTTCATCACGTGGCACACCAACTGTCAAGATCTAAGAGGAGAAAGCACCTCTCACACGAATGTGCATGCAAACATTTCCCTCAGTGGTCTACGACCTCTTACTTCCACACTTCTCTTTACAAGCAATCTGACACATCCTTTCCCATCTGACCCTCCCTGTACAGTTCGTCCCCGCCGTCTCCTCCAGGCCTCCTCGCTACCATGGTACTTAGTAACAAGGCCAACAAGGGCAAAGGGCTACCCTGGGCTTTCTTGCACCCTTCATAGGAGCGTGGTAAGGCAGAAAGGACACCAGAATGCGCGGGTGAAGTGACCCAGCTCCCTGAACAACCAAAGGCCGGCGGGAGGCTGGGCTATGGGCGAGCCCTGGCTCCCACCAAGGCCACAGGCCGCCGGGGACCTGGAGCGGGAGCGGGAGCAGGAGCGGGAGCGGGAGCGGGTGCAGGGCCTCGCGGGTCACTTCCGCCCTCACCCATGATGGCGTCGCTGCGCTCGCTGCCCACGTGACGCCGGCGGCGGTTTCCCTGGCAACCGCCTCGGCGTCTTCCGCCTCCTCTCCCGCCTACGGCGACCGACGAGGGGCACAAAAGGCCGGCGCCGGTGGGAGGCGAAGCGCAACCCTGCCGTGCCATGGAGACTCGGGAGCTGGTGAGGGCGGGCGCTGGCCCAGGCCCGGGCCTCTCTTCCCCCGCGCACCCCCCCAGCCCCGGGGGTCCCTTTCTGGCTGCCCCAGCCTTTGCGGCCCCCGCAGCCCCTCATCTCGGCCTCCTGCGGCCCCCTCCTCCCAGGCATAACACCCCCCTCCCCAATTACAGGGATGGGTGCCTGCCTTGCTCCCTCTCCAGCCTCCCCCCGGGACCTTGCTTCAGGCAACACGGCTGCCACAGGGACCCCCAAAACCTGTGAGCATCCATCCTGGCTTGCACCTCCTCTG
>JAVSBS010013794.1:7241-56909 GCA_033124195.1 Coracias cyanogaster | reverse complement strand
CAGGCAACAAACAGGAGGAGTTGGAAGCTACCATCCTGTTGGAGAGCTATGACTTAGTGGCTGTTGATGAAACTTGGTGGAATGAATCCTATGACTGGAGTGTGGCCATCGATGGCTACAAGCTGTTTAAAAGGGACAGGAGAGGAAGGAGGGGTGGAGATGTTGCCGTCTATGTTAAGAACTGGATAGAGTGTGAAGAGGTGTCTCTAAAGAATAGCTAAGAGCAAGTTGAAAGCTTATGGGTGGGAATTAGAAACCAAGGCAACAAGTAGAAACTTGTGGTTGGTGTCTACCACCCACTTTTAAGGGGGCCTACAAGAAAGCCAGGAAGGGACTGTTTACAAGGGTATGTAGTGATAGGATGAGGGGCAATGGTTTTAAACTAGAGAAGGGGAGATTTAGACTGGACATTAGGGAGAAGCTCTTTACTATGAGGTTGATGGAACACTGGAACCGGCTGCCCAGAGAGGTGGTGGAGGCCCCATCCCTGGAGACGTTCAAGGCTAGGCTTGATGGGGCCCTGAGCAACCTGATCGAGTTAGAGATGTCCCTGCTGACTGAAGGGTGTGGGACTAGATGACCATGGAAGGTCCCTTCCAACCCAAACAATTCTATGATTCTATTAAATTTCACTTTTTATTTTAACCACACGGGAGGCAAGCACCAGGGCTTCTGGCTGGCTGAGGCTCTGGAGGGCCAGGGGCTGCTCACAGAGGGGCAGAGCCAGCTGGAAATGGAGGGGACAGGCACTGAGCAGACCACAGCCACCTCCCTGCAGGCATCCTGTCGTCCTGCTGCCCAGACCTTGCCTTTTGCATCCAATATGCTTAGTCAATATGACTGCACTTGAAAGAATGTGTTTTGCCACAGAGGCCATGCTAAGCAGGTTGCTGAAGTTGCACATGCCAGTGCTAAGGAGAGCTTTGGAAAACAAGAAAAGGTGGAAGAAATGTGGGAAAGGAGCAGAAAAAAGATGGAGAAGGTGGCTCTGGAGGGAAAAGCTTGAGTTCCTCTGTGGAGGGGAATCTAAGGACACCCTGTGTACCCTAAACCTGTGGAAAGAGCCTGGCTCCACCCCAGCCCCTAAAAGAGAATTGGTAGATTCTGTGCTGGAACTGCCTGAACCTGGAAAGGACAAATAAATGGTGTAGCTTGTGGTACTGGAAACTGGTGAACAGGAACATTGCTTTGAAGTCTTTCAAGCACCTGTGGGAGGACTGGAGAACCAAGAAGGAGACAAGAACATACAGGTTGGTGTGCTCCAGGGTGTCAACTTACAGCAGAAGGAAACATGAGGATTTCTGAGGAAAAATGCAACTGTTCGGCTCAGAGCTGAGACAGGAGAGGTGTGTGTGGCACAGGGCAGCAACTGGAGTTAACACAAAATGGGCCAGTCCCAGCTCTACAGTGAAGTCACTTCATACTCCCCAACACCCCTTTCTTCTGGAAAGAGGAACCTGAAGCCTATTTTAATGTATGTGAAACTGTATACTTTACCATCACCTCCCAACCTCCAGAGAAGCCAATGACTGACCCATGTAGCGTGGGTTGTGCTGTGAATTACTACTTAGGCAAAGCAACTAAGTGCCCACTTGTATTTTCTACTGCATCATGTGCCTTCTCAGGAAACCCCAGTCTTGGGTTCCCTAGTTTTTCTTTCCTTGATAAATATAACCTTGAAGTGCTGGGGCCCGAGCTGTGGGCCCTAAGTTGGAGTTGACCTGTGAATGAGTCATGACCTAGTAGAATGTATTATTTTCCCCACTGGCTTCATGTTCCAAAGGCAGAACCTGGCCCACTTGCGTCTCTGTGGCTCTGCCCTCACCCAGGTGGTCATGGTTGGGGTGGCGGGCAAGGCCAGGGCTATTTTAACCAGGAGCGGATTAGTTAGAAGAGCTTCCTGTTCGGTGTGGCTTCTGTTGAGGTTGGTTGTATCTTGCTGAGCTCTCTCAGTGGTGTCCTTCCATGTGAAGGGCTGCTGAGGGAGCCATCTCTGTCTGTTGTGTCCAGTGACGCTGCTGGCACCACAGTGGGCAGCGGAGGAGCTGGGCCCACAGGGACCTATGACAGGACTGTTTGAAAGAAGACTTCTGAGGGGCTGTTGTTGAGTTCACTGTTGGCCTGTGTGATCAGGCAACTGATGGCAGGATAAAATGATGACAGCTGAAACAGCACAGCAAACCTCCAAGGAACTTTTCCAGTTTTTCATTTTCCAGTGAGCGATACCACATTCCCCAGAATTCCACAAAGAACTGAAGATGTGAGGTAGGGGAAGGCAGATGCAGCACACCTGTGTGTATGCAGCCCCCCAATACAGGGCACTCCTGCCCGCTACTGTTGGACTAATGATAGACTGATTTCATGACAGCTTTCCCATTTTGTCCATCTTGCTTGTCCAATCTTAGTTTTATTTTGTTTTTCTACAGTAAGACCTTTTTTTACCAATTCTGTGTTATTGATCAAACCAAGCGTATATTTCAGCTGCATTAACTAAAAACGCAATCATGCTTTGGAACTTAAAAATAATACAACTTTCTGTTGGCTTTGTTTCCAGCCTTGTCCAATTTAACTACACCATGGCTCCTTACAGTTGTATGTCACAGCCATTTACTTAATTCTTTTTTTTTGTAATTTCAGAGTAGGATTCTGACTTACCATCATTGTACTTCAGTGTAATGTGGCTGTCATGTTCTGCAAGATCTGTAATGAATTAGTACATGTAATTGTAAATAGGAGAGATGATAATAAGGGAGAACAGAGAAATACGTGAAACAAGTAGAAGCTGAATAAAATGTTAATGACTATGGATATTTAAAATAATTAGTTCATTTACTTAATCATCAACTAAACTCATAAAAATTGATCATGTTTGGCTGTGTTGTGCTGTCTTCAATTATAATTTCTCTTTATAAAATCGATTTTCTTTTCTTTCCCAATTACAGCATCATAGGAAAAACGTGAAACAGTGACCTGCACTAGAAAAACTTCACGGCTTCTGTCTCTCGTGTCCTCCTCAGGAAGACAGGGTAGCTGGGCAGGTTAACCTTCTCAGGGAACCCCTAGTCAACAAGGACAGAGCTCCTCCAGAAGGTGTTTCAGAGTATCACTGTAACAGGGGTATTGCTGCATTTGTCTTCAGATCCTTTTTTCTTTTCCACAAGACCCTCCTTCTGTTTAGTCTTTTGTTAGACAGTGGGTAACCCAATGACTTTGTAAGCTTGAGTACTGCAATGCAAGAAGAATGACTGCTACTAGTAAGTAAAATGCTCATTTGGCTTGGGTTTCTGATAGTGGTCTTCACATCTAATTTTACTGCTTTGTTGGTTGAAACAGTAACATAAGGACCTCTCCTTTCATAATGCCTATCCAGCAGGGAAAATCGCTTGTGCATTGCTCAGTGTCACTCAGTTCCTCAAAGACAGTTCCAAATCCTGAGCTATGGAAATGTTTCCACTTTTATGTGAAAATGTTTGAGAGTGTGTGTAAATAGTTTTTGGATCTTTTTCCATTTGCAGATATATTTCACGGTAAGACTCAGGAGGCACATTTTTCTCACTTACATATGTCTCATGCTTCCACTTTTGTTGAAAGCACTGAGCAACGCAGAAATTCAGGTCAGTCTCTTATAGGGGGAAATTAATTCATAAATGTTACTACAGTTGCCTGTGTAGAATATTGTCATTCAAGAAAATGTCGGCTCTGGAAAGTCAACGTCTAACATAATTTCAGCCTTTATTGAGAAGTCTGCCACATGCTGAAAATACAAGGAAGAGTGACACACAGAGAAATTAATAGCATTATATCTAGTAATAGACATATTGTAGAACGCGGACATTTTGATGTGACTGACTATTATGTTCTGGAAGAGATATTACTTTTTCTTACCAACTGGAAAAATTATTTCTGTGCTGTATTCTTCCCCATGCAATAGAAAACCCTGTGTGCTTAAGAAGGCTGAAGCATAAACAGATTTCTCGTAACGTGTGCCTTTTTTGTGGCATTGTCGTTACAAGGTATGACTGTAAATTTTTTCTTTGGGAGATGCCATCTGTGTTACTCTTAGGTTTCTTAGGTTGTTGCATGGGTTATGTTTTGGTTGGTTTTTGTTTTGGGTTCTTTTTTTGTGGAGGGGAGTGCTTGTCTTGTGGCTTGAGCGCAGATGGTGGGACTTGAGCAGATAGTGACAATTCAGAGGGAAGTCCTGTTTGTGTAGCGTTTTGGCAGCTACTGCCACCCCATGGTTTTCCATAATGGATGAATGCTGCAGAGCTTTTAATACATCACATTTCTCCAGAAACCTCTCACAGGTCAGAGAGAAGACAGCGAATATGCATTCTGTCTTACTCTCTCCTTCTCTATGTTCCCTTTTCAGAAAGATCCTCTCTGCGGAGAAAAGCAAGAATGGCATGAGCTGCGTTGCTTTCGTTTAGGGTGGGTGACTCCTTTACACTGGATTTACAAGTATGTCACTGAATATTAATTTTGGCTCCCGGGAGATTTCACTAACTGATTATATTGACTTTGGTGGGATATATTTTGCCCTTTTTTTTTTTTTTTTTTAGGAACTCCAAATGTACATCTGGAAAAAGCTTTTGAAACCCTTTTTCTTAAAGTTGCTGCTGCTTTGGGAGTCTATGTGGCATCCATGATGTAAACACAGAGACAGATCTGGGTTAATGCAATCTGGTCTTAGCACGGTGTCCTCTGAGCATTGCTTCCAGCAGAGCTTTGTCTTTCCAGCGCCAGCAAGTGCCCAGCCAAAGGCTCTGACGTGGAAGGGGGACTCTTCAGATACCATTATTCCACTCATTACTTCATGCCAGGGAATACCCTTCGTGTAGAGGAATATATTTCTTTTGAGGAAGCAGTAAGAGGGATCACCCTCTTATTTTGTGTACCTTCTCTCTGGTGATGGAAGCTTCTTTCCCGTTGACCAACCCACCCGAAGCCAGGCATCAGTAAAACAGGCTGTAGAGAACAACTCAGCTGACCTGGAGGCAGAGACTCTGGCACAGGCGCTGGGCTCCTTTATATATTTTTGGGGACTCTCAACTTCCACCCCTTTCGCCACTCCCAGCCTCCAAGCTATGAAGTCTACCGCCTACAACGTGTACGCGCCGCCCTGTATCTGTTTTTTCCAGCTGCAATAAAAGTTGGATCCCCTCTCCTTGAGCCCCCGGAGGCCGGAGCTGGCCTACCTGCTCACCGAGCTGCGGGGTGAGACTGGGGTGCGGCAGGCACCGACCTGCCGGGGGAAGGACCCTCTCCTGGGGGTCTGAGCAGCTCCCCTCCGCAGTCACCTGTAGCCGGGTTATTCCCCCGAACCACAGCTGCTCTCAGCCCCGAGCCCTTCCCGCGCGTTCCCCTGAACGGAACCGAAGCTGCGTGCGGCGGGAGCGGAGGCGGCGGACGCGCGGTCTGTTTGCGCTGTCGCCTCCCTCCGCCGCGGGGGGCTGGAGGGGAGCGGAGGGACGGCTCCCCTTCCCCTGCCCCCGCCCCGGGGCGGAGCTCCAGCCCCCAAGGAGGTGCGTTTTCACCTTTGGGCTCGTCTTCCCGAAGAGGCGCGGGGATGACGGCGGCGCCGGTCCCGGAGGTGCCCCGGCCCGCCGCCCATGGCCCCGCGTCCCGCCTGCGCCGCCCGCTCGCCGTCCCGGGGCGGGAAAGGCGGCGTCTCCCTGTGACATGAAGGGAGCGGCATCTCCGAGCGGGCGGCGGGAGCCGCTTTTACGCCTTTCGGAGTTGAGCATGGAGGGAGGTAAAACAGCTACCTGAACGCGGAAAAAAACCCCCAAAACCCAAACCGCCAACCCCCCCCCAAACCAAACCCTAACAACAAGTAGTTCTCGCCTGGCAGGGAGGCGCCGAGAGCGGCTGGGAATCGGTGGCCGCCACCAGGCACAGCCGGAGCCCGCCTGAGAAGAGAAGCCGCTTGCTCTCCTCCGGCAAAGGTAGCGGCGGGGAGCGGGGCTGGCCCGGGGGGAGCGGGGCGGGCCTGGGGGGAGCGGGGAGAACCCCGCGGCTCTTCCCTGGGATGCCACGCTGGTCTTTATGATTTGTCTGGGAAAGTGGCGAGCCGAGCTGCCCACAGCCAGCTTTCCCAAGGGCGTGCCTGCCGCCTGAGCTTGCTGGGGGGCTTGGTATTTCTGCCCCCAGAGCAATCACCTCCCTCTCTCCCTCCCGAAATAGAGGGGGGCGGAAGATGGCTGAACCTCTAATCCTGCCCCCCCCCACCCCCGTTAAGCCGTTAGGGTAATAAAAGATAGATGCCCATTAAATAATTAACCGCACGCTTTCTCTTCCATCAGCTGGGCTGGCGCAGCCCCGCGGGGGAGCCGGGGGTGGGCACGGCGGCGGGCCCGTACGCGGGAGAAGCGGCAGCGCCGTTCCGGCAGCCGGTTTTCACGGGGAGCCGGGAGCCAGCCCGGAGCCTTGCCCGGGGCGAGAGCCCTCCGCGGGGGTGGCGCGGGGCCGGCGGCGGGCCGGGCCGGGCGGGCTCTCCCGGAGGTGCGAGGCGGCGGGAGACCTGGGTCGGGGGTGGAGGGGAGCCTGGGGCAGGCGGGGAACGTCCCTCCCCGCTTGTTGAGGCTTGAGGGGCTGCTCCTCGATTTCTCCTCTCTGTTTGCATTGAAGGCAGAAGCTCGTCCCCCGCAGACCTGCCCGCCACCGGCTGTCCCCCCGCCCAGCGACCGGCCCTCCCCCGCTCCGTCCTCGCCGCCGCCTCCCGCGCCCTCCCCAGTCATGTCCGACCCGGAGCGATGGGGAAGCTCGAGGACAACGAGAGGGTGATCCTCAACGTGGGGGGCGCGCGGCACGAGACCTACCGCAGCACCCTGAGGACCCTGCCGGGGACCCGCCTGGCCCTGCTCGCCTGCGAGTCCCAGAGCGAGTCCCCGGGCGCCGAGGAGCCGCCGCCCGCCCCCAACAACCCGCCGCTTCCGCCGGCCGGCGGCTGCCCGGAGCCCGGCAGCGGCTGCAGCCCCCGGGGCAACGGCGGCGCCAGCGAGTTCTTCTTCGACCGGCACCCGGGAGTCTTCGCCTATGTGCTCAACTACTACCGCACCGGCAAGCTGCACTGCCCCGCCGACGTCTGCGGGCCGCTCTTCGAGGAGGAGCTGGCCTTCTGGGGCATCGACGAGACCGACGTGGAGCCCTGCTGCTGGATGACCTACCGCCAGCACCGGGACGCCGAGGAGGCCCTCGACATCTTCGAGGCGCCCGACCTGCTGACGGGCGAGCCACCCGCCGACGGCGACGACGACGACCTGGCCGCCAAGAGGCTGGGCATTGAGGACGTGGGGGCGGCCGCCGAGGGCAAGGGCGGGCGCTGGCGGCGGCTGCAGCCCCGCGTCTGGGCGCTCTTCGAGGACCCCTACTCCTCACGGGCTGCCAGGGTAAGCGCCGACCGACGGCGCTCTCGCCCGGGCTGGCTGGGGAGGCCGAGGGGCTGCCAGGGGTGTGCGCGCCGTGGTCCCCGTGGTGCGGGCGGCAGGCGAGCAGGGCGGCCCGGGGAAGCTGGCCCTGCTTGGGGTGGGCGTGCAGAAGCAGTGCTTGGGTGGGCTGCTGCGTGGGGGTGACGTTGGCCCCCGTGGGACGGTGGTGCTTGTCTCCTCTGCATCTGCGGGAAACGTCAGGCAGCGAGGGGGTTCCTGCTGTGCTGGTGTCTCCCCACCATGTATGTGGGGTGAGGCTGGAGCTGTGCCCTGAGGAGCTTGCGAGGGAGCCGTGCTCAGCTCCCTGGCCTGGCTGGGGGTGCGGAGGTGCACTCGCTGGAGGACCCCTCTGTGTGTGTGGGCAGAAACCGCCCCAAGGTGCCCTCGTCCCCTCTGAGCACCCGCACGGAGGTGTGTTTGGGGCCGGGGCAGTTGGCCCCACTGGGAGGCTGTCATCCCTTCCCCAGCTGTCCGAGGTCTCGGCTATGGGGTGAGGTGGTGATAGCGATGCAGGAGAGCGACCTCAGCCCTTTCCCGGCTTCGCTCTGCCTGTGCTGGGAGGTGATCCGAATTCAACCAAGTAAGTGTGACAGAGGGTCACCCTGGCTTTTCCTACATTGATTTCTCAGGGTGACCCTCACCGGCTCTGTGACTGAGTGTGTGGGTACAAGGCAGTAAATGATCATACTAATTTTCCGTTATTTAGATAGGGACTTTAGATTTTGATGATGACTACTTTCTACTTTGATGATTTGGAATTTAATTCTGTCTTTTAGTTGCTGTTGTCAGTGGCGATGCAGGTTCACTTTCTAACCCAGGGTTTTGGAACAAACGAATGGTTGTAATTCTTTTGATAGAAATATACAGGGATACCTCAAGTTTAACAACAAGAAATGCGACCACCAGAAAGTTCTCCCTGCAATACATGTAAAAGAACTTCTAATTGGGAATGTTTGATTATAAAGTGATAATAAGCGTTTTGCAGCATAGTTACCAGGATTCCCATGAAGCATTTGAAGCTAAGCCTCATCCTGCAGAAAGTGCAGATATGGTAGGTGTCACCTCCTGATTAGTTCCACCGATTTCACTGGCAGTGTCATAGGTGTGACCATAAGCATGTGGTTAAATGAATTCCTGAATTGTACCCTATGGCCTGATGCAGTTTCTCTGAAAGTTAGCAACTCCTATGAGCTTAGTGAGGTAAGTTAAGCAGAAAGTAGCAGTCCTCATAGCTCTTACTGTCACTTGCTGGGTGACAGCGTTGATTATGCGTTTGAAGGTTGCTCACCAATACGTTTTCCCTTGATAGCTGGCTCCAACTGATATTTGAAATACGTTTTTAATAAAGGATCGATTCTGAAGAAAAGCTACCAGAAGTGTCTATCTTTGCTCATTAGCGAGATGCCTGCGTTGCTTGCATCTTAGCTGTCTGAATCCTAAAGAAAATTTCTCTGTCAAAACAGTAGTGCCTGCGATGATTGCGCTGCAGGTTGGCTTTCACCTACTGTTTTCGTGGAAAGTTGCTGACAGTGTTCAATCTGCAGCTTTTACAATAGGGAGTCTTTCCATTCAACTTTGCTGGAGAACTGAGGAGTATGGAGTAAATGTTAAGAGGAAGATACCGTGAGAAATAGGAAGGTAGCCATGCTGATTACAAGCGCGCCCTGGAGTTGTAGTTGTCACTTGGGTCTTCAGTCTCGTTTGGCCTGCTCTGACAGAACCTGTAGGCACTTGCTTTCCAATTTTCCATCTGCACTAGACCGTCGTGAACCATCCGTGGCTCAGGTAAAGATATTTCGAGTTTGCAAAATGAATGCTATAATTAACACTATAATAGAAAATTTCGACCCAGCAGTATTCATCTCGTGTCAGATAAGGTACTTACCTTTTTATTACTTAAAAACTGGTTTTAAACATTATATTCTGATTTCAACCTCAGGCGGCCAGAGTAAGGAAGTTTCAGAGCTGTAACAACAATGTCTAAATCAGTATTTTCACTTTCTTCAAGGCTGTTACTCTGTACCTTGAACTTTCAGGTAGGGAGACAACTTTGAGACTTGCTGGCCAGTTTTAAAGCATTAAGTAACTTGTTTTTAAGGCTGAGCATGCAGTCTTGAATACAGTAATTGAAGGTTGTGGTAACCTTAGTTTGGAACTGAGACGTTACTGTGATTCTGTGAATTCAACATTTTCTCGCACCTGAAACAAAGGCATCATTTTCTGAGCGTTCTGGCAAATACACTTTTGTTTTGTGTCATCTGAAATGATGACTAACTCAAAAAACATTTGAGTGAAATCCTGGCCTTACTGGAATCAAGACAAAACTCTGTGAACATCAATTTTTGCCTCATAGTGTTAGCTACTGACTCATACACCACTTGGATTATGGTGAGGCTGCTTAGTGGTAAACTTTCTTAATAACTGCGATGATTATTTTTTTAGCGTTACTGCCTGATTTAACTTCAGCAAATTTTTTCTGGGAACCGTGATGATGATAAAAATAGGATATTTTCTGTTAATGAAATGGTACTTAATATTTGTGATTTTCTTTATCCTAAACTGTGATCTCTAAAAATAGAAATTTATAGAAATTCAAATATAAGTTGCCATGGTAACCTATTGGGGGATAGTGCACGCAGAAGATTATTCTAGCAAGACCATCCAGTGATGTTATATAAATAGTGGAACTAGTTTGTTGACAAGAAGGTTTACTTTATTTGAGATTCTAAAAAAAAAAAAAATTCAACTTTTAGTGTAGGCATTCAGATAGCAACATCTACTAAACATGGTTTTTTTTGTAAATATAAAATATAATCTGTGCACATGTAATTGCTTTGAAACCTGCAACATTTTTCTCTGTTTTTCAAGTTCAGGAGTTAGGTCTGAATGTTTCTTTTGTTTTAATTTTATCATTTTGGATTTCATAGACTTGGAAATGAAATTAAAGTGTAGAGCGGTACTTCTTTCACTCTAGGTTTAATAGAGCAATCATTCACAAACTGCTATTTGACATAATGCGATTATGTAGATATGGAAAGCTGCTGGTATGAGATTCTGTCATAGAAGGAGAAGAGTTGGGCAACTAAATCTTTCTGTGTGTTGGTTTAAGCGTCTCTGAAACAAACACCTGATTCTTATTTGAATCAAACGTGTATTGTGAGTTTTGCAGGTTAATGACTGTAAATGATCTTGGTATCCTTTGGTGGCTCATAAGTGCAACGTGGTCATGCTCTACTAAAGTGCAAAGATACACCTAAATAGTTTGTAAGAAATTACAAGAGGCATAATTAAGCACTGAGTTTAAAAGAGATGCAGATGCCCAGCAGGACCTAGAATGTCAGTGCTAGTCTCAGATATCATATTTGACATTAATTAAGCTTTTAAGGCCTTTTACGTTTGAATAATAGTTGAAACATGATGCTGTTTAAAGAAGTAATTAGTATTTGCAATTGATTTTTTCCCAAGGATTATGGATTACTCATGCACTTAGTGCAGGAACTCAAAAATGGCCGTGGGATTCACTTTCTGAGAAGACTGTAAATCTGTTCACGGATAAGGGGACGGCACCCACAAAATTGGGTAGCTCAGAACTGTGGGAGTCGTTGTGGCCCAGGGCACTGGAGCAGGCACTGCCTGCAACACCACTGCTGTTTTCAGCAGTTGAAGGCAAGTTACACAACTCCTTTGCTGTACGGTCTTTATCTACAGGAAGGATCATAATTACTCGGTTTTACAAGTAAAGGATAAAAACTAATTAACAAGTATTTGCAAAGTTTGCCGTAAGTAAGTATTCCGTGAAATGCAAATAAAGCCACAAAAGCCTTCCAGTTTAGGCATCAAGATACTTATGCCTTGCGGGTGTTCTTAAAAATACTGATCTTACGCAGCTTCATTGCGACGTGAGAAGCTGGACTTAAGCAGTGAGCAGTATTGCTGTACGGAAATACAAAGTTCCCATCTTCTGCTTTACGTGCAGTTCTGTTGTCAGAGACTCCTTTCGCTGTCCTGTCTGACAAAAACTGTCTTTGGTAGAAGCAATGCTGCTGGGATAGTCAGATATTGTGAATGGAGTGGTGAAGATGTGTTACTCTCAAAATATGTGTTTGTAGGTTAATAGTGAATTGCAAAGTTTATTTGCTTTCTTAACAAATAGAAATTTATGATTTTATTTATAAATGGAAATCTTTACTCTCTTTTGTTCGGCAAGGAAAGCAAGTATGCTTTAGATTTTACCATTTAATAATTCTTGAGTTATGCTGACATTTTCTATTTGAAAATAATACAAATAAAATAGTAAAGGTTGATAAAGAAACTGCAGAGAGTATTCCTTTTGCCATGTTGGTAGTGAAAGTGCTGAATTAATTTTTAAATGGGAAAAGTCCATTAGATTAAATCGGTGAAAACCAGTCATTCTGCTTGGAGCATTTAGCCAGTGGGAGCTGTTGTTTTAAAGAAATGGCAAAATTTGTTCCTAATGAGGAAAATCATAATGAATCACTGTTAGAGATATTCATGCACTTCATAGCTTCATGTATACATGGACTGACTAAATAGCATTGTAAGAAATTTTTGTTAATTTACTTCTGGCATGCTGGCTTTTAAAAGTCTTAATTGGAAATTGTAGCTTAATACATTACGTATTCGACATAAACTAGTGTGATCTACCTTAAATGTAGATGGTCTCTGATGGTACTGACATATCGGTGAGGTAAAATCAGCAAGATTTTTGCCTCTCGAACTTCTGCCTTTTCCTCTACAGCTGTTCTGCCTGATGCTGCTAGTGTTTCCATGGAAACAAGCCAGCTCTTGGCTTCCTCTTCCCATTGAAAACAGCCTTCTTGCTGTCACTTATTCATCTGGGAGAAGCATTTTGTCATGACTCTGACATAAATGCCACAGAGATGATCTGTCCTATCATTTCAGAAATAGATGCTGTTACATACGTGCACATGCATACAGCCAGATTTGTCTTCCAAAGACTCTAAAATAATTTGGTCAAACGGGCAGAGTCTGAATTTGCTTTGGTGTAACTGGAAGTGGAAATAAGCTTAACATACAAAGCCCAAGATAATAACAGCGTGAGAAGTATTTTTGGTTGAGAAACTGGCAGACCACGTTCCCTTTATGTAGTTAATACACGATGTGCTGTCACGTTTGTTTACAGTGGTAAAATTCATCCGTGGTTTACTTTGGGGATTAGAACTTCTCTCTGAGTAAGATGGAGGGAGTACTTCACGACTTCTGGTGAATATTGTGTAGGTTTTAATCCATCATCAGATGAGGTATCACATTTTCATGCCATTGTCACATGATGCAGTCTGCATACAAAGAAAGTGACATAAGAAAACTGGTGTCCTTGAGGTCCCTATATTCTTAAAGTGTCTGGTACTTAGGCCAAGGGAAATGTATTCATCCATGCTCTGTGAAGAAGTCAGCATTTTTGCTTGTTTTGGTGAATTTGTGTTGAGTCTTAATTAAAGAAGTTCAGAACTCAGACTAATCCCAAATCCTTGATTAGTTTCCTTTGCTATAAGAACTTCAAGATAATTTAAGGGAAGTTTGTGTAAAACTTGCTCGTCCTTTTCTCCCTCAGTGGTCATTGGTGGAGAGTGACTGTTTTCTTCCTTTGAAGTTGCCTTGCAGTTGGGGTAGAAGCACTGGAGAAGAGGAAAGGCATCCCTATATAAATGTTTAATATTTTAATAATCTCTCATGAAGTGCTGTCCAGTAGTTTTAAGGTAGAAGAGTCAAGTTCTGCTCATTATCAAGTGCTGTTTCAGTGCTGTTCATTTTTCCAGAGACTCTTCCTGTTCATCCTGTGCTTCAGACTCTTGGTACATCTTGGGGAAACGCAGTTTCCTTCAGCCACAACTGCAAAGAAAGGGTTTATGCTCTCTATATTTAGCACCCAATGGGGATAGTATGTTCCCTTTTAATTCTCTTTTCTAAACTCTTCTTTAGACCTCGCTTCTGGCAATGTGATTTATATAAGCTTATTGATTCAGTGTAGAAACTTGTGGGGATTTCTGCAGGTTGGTATTTTTTTGTTTGGTTGATTTTTTTACTGTGAATAAAGTAGTTAGGGAAATAAAACATAGGTATGGTAATATTTGGAATATCAAACTGTCAATATTATTCTGCTTAGTGTATTTCTTACAGTGATACAGTTCCTTTGCACACACTCATTCTTTCACAAGCACGCAACCTTTCCAGTATAAATTAGTAATTGCATAGGAATAAAAATTTGTTTTAAAGCTATGCTAAGCAAGGCTATTCAAGAAGTTTATGTGGAGACTAAATAGGGGAGCTATGTCCACTCTTACTTACATGTGGTGTTATTTCCAAAGAGCCTTTCTTCTGATGCAAGGGCTGATGAGGATATTTCACACATCAGAAATAATTTGAAGTGGTGAACACAGTATACAATTGTGGAAATGTGTATGTGTACTAAGAGAAACTTAGCATTGGCATTATTTATCAACATGATAAAAGGGATTCAAGTTGTAGCAATGACCTGGTATATTTTTTCCCCTATCCTGACATTCACGTGTATATGTTGATACAACTAAATGGTAATTTTGTCAGAGAGATCTGTAGAAATAGCTGTAGAGAAAAAAAAACTGAAATCATACTTTTTTTTAGTTCTACAAATGTTTTTAATTAACATCTTTGTTGGTACTTTATGATGACTAAAGCACTTTTGAAGGAAAAACTCCACTTCCATCTGTTAATCAGTAGTGTTAAAAATAGAATGCCATCTAATCACATGAAATACAATTTCTTGTGATTTCTGATTTGCTTTACAGAATTTTTGACTGAAGTGGAGACTTGAAGCTTAAAAAACAAATTATCCAATTATATATTATAACCATGTGTTGTTTTTCTCCCTCCTCCCCTACCTTTAAATTGGAAATTATGAGATTTTGCTGTGGTTTTGTTTTTTTTACTAGTAGGTTAATATTACAGTGGTGTAATAATTCAGTTCTTACTAGACAGCCTTTTGTACTTTCTTATTGTTTCTAGATGAATCTCAGATATTGGGTCTCTTGTTATGCTCCTGCAAAATGCTGTAAACATTCTCTTATCCCAGTGCTGAGTAGTGTGGTAAAGTTCATTAATATGCATTAAATATACCACACAATATCATCTAGTCTTATTTCTGAAACCAAGTATAGTTTAAGTATTTATTTTCATTAGTATATAGAATACAAAATTATATGTTTTTTTGCTGTGCCTAGTCTTTGAAAAAGTGAAAGCATCCCTTGAAGTTCATGGGTTTGGTTTTGATAATTCGTAGAGTACTAGTTGTATAGCAGTAATCTTCTCTTTAACGGTTTAATCCTTATCCTAAGAAAAATAATTCTTCTTTAGGAATGACTTCCACCACACTAAAATGCTTGCTTTGATAAAAGCACGGGGCTACTCCTATACTAGGGATCTGGTAGTATGGGGGATTTTAGAGCAACAGAAATCAAATGCTGAAACTCAATTAATGGCCGAGAAATTTTTTTTTCCAGTCAATTGCATTGGAGAAGGTGAAGTTCAGCAGAGTGAAAAAGAGGGCTGCAGAAAAGTACTGTGAAGTGCTGCGTACACGTTGTTGCAATAGTGAGGAGTGCAGGCAGAGTTCCTGACGATTTTGCAAGGAGACTGCGTTGGTGCCTGCGTGGCACGGAGTGAGAGGGCTTCACCTTCCCCAGCAGCATCCTGCTGGCCGGTGCCTCTAAGTAGAGGGAGGAGTAATGTTCTTCTAATCATATTTCTGTTGGCCTACTCAATTTCTCAGATCATAAAGGTTCACAAAATGTATTAGACTTTTATATGCTGTCTACTATAAGAACAAGGGTAATTATGTAGTAAATACTATTTTACATAAAACCTGTGCAGTAACAGAATTTTTTTATTTTAAAGTAGTGGTAAAAATTATTACAGGACAATGTAAATGATATCTCTAAAGTATACAAATGTGTGGGTGTAAACTTCCTTTAGTTCTGGAACAATACCAAAGGAGATGTACTCATTAGTCTTTAATTTTATGTAGATATTAAAAATTCTCTGTGCTTTTCAAGGGAGCTGTCTATTTTATCTTTTTCATTGGCACTTGCTAATCCTTTACACATATGAATGGCAGTTATTGTAAATAACTGGTCTCAGGAGTACCTTAGTTTTCACAGGGTGATTGTTAGGAGCTGAAAAAGAAAACTTAGATTTTTTTTTTTTTTTAAATTACTTACTTTTTACATCATCCCAAGTGTTACGCAGCTTTTTTTCCTGACAGGAATTTTGTCAATGTTTAAGAGGCATTTGTACAATGCCCTTAATAACATTAAGGGCTTTAACTCTTCTTCGGCCCCCAAGTGGCCAGGCAGTTGGACTGGATGATTGTTGTAGGTCCATTCCAACTGAAATCGGCTGTTCTATTTTAAATAAATAAGTTCTAGTCTTTCAACCTTCTTTTCCCTTACAATGAAAAATTAAGTTCTTTTACTTAATAAGTATGATGTTTTAGATTTTCATGATTTTAAAAATGAAGTGTATATAATAAATGACATAATATGTGACATCAACATTTTTGGGGGTGGAAATGAAGTAGGGTAGGATTTCAGCACAGATACTGAACATCAGCTCTGCTGTGTAACTCACTATCTGTTCATTATCTGGTAATACTTTGCTAAACAAATTGATTTAAACACCTTAGGCATCTTTGTCCTTTGGCTGGTAAATTTTATTACTGGCTGTATTTGAGGCTATCTTAATACAGTTTCAAATTTGAGGATTGAGACTTTTGACAGTGGGCTGTAGTTATTTTCCTGCTTGCCTAGGTGATGTACCTGTGCAGCTTGAAGAAATAAATGGTCGTGTTTGTCATTTGTCTCCAAATCAGACATATGAAGATGATGTTGCAGTGACCCGTGAATGGTCAACAAAATTGGTTTGATGCATTGCAGCTACAGGGTCTCCTTGGTTAGTCATTGCGTGCTTTAAGTTTGTGCCTTGATAGCAGAACAAATGATCAAGGGGAATTATAAAGGAGAAGATAGTTGATAAAAAAGAAAATTGTGTCTTGGTGAAAAATGAACCATTAGGGACTGAAGCAGAGAATGTTTTTTTCATTATTTTGCTTTAACACGATATGGCCAGCTAAACCTTAAGACTAGAAAGGGCATTTTGTGCTGCATGTGTGGGTTTTTTTGAGTGATGTTCATTGCTTTAAGGATGGAAGATACTGGTTTCCTTTAAATGGCAGGTTTATCTACTTCTTGTTGCAGTTGCCACTTCCTTTATCTTAAAGTGAGAAGGGAGCTTTGATCATTTCAAAATGAATTCCCTAATTACTAAGTTTATCACATTATGGAAACAGCTACTGTAGGTAGGTACAGTCTTGCAGCTGGTCTCCACCTCAACCCAGGAGTTGTAACAGCTGCAAGTGTTTCCCAAAACTATCTCTGGAGGCTCTCAGAGACAATCTGTCTCCTCAGTCTTCAGCTGCACTGCGTTGCATTCAGTATCTTGCACTGTCACTGAGCCAGTAACTGGCTATTCTAACATCTGAATCAATGCCTTTTCCAATGCTTTTGTAGAAAAATTAACCATCCTGCTGTAGTTTGAAGTACAATGATAGCTGTAGATTCGTCTCTACTGTTAACACTACCTTTAGCAGCCGTTTTAGCAGCTTTTCTCTGAACGCTTGATGGCCTGCATCACTTATTAAAACCCAGCAAAATGTCAATGATTTTGTATTCTCAACAATTTAAAGACATTTACATTCAGTATTCCATAGCAGAAATGTACCCATTAGTCTCTAGAGAAGTGCAGATGTAGTTCACATTGGGTTTGTATTTCATTAGAGCAACCTATCACTGCAGTCCTGACAGATTCATGAGATGGAGGCAATCCTCTTTGAAATAATGCCTCCTTTTGTTCGAACATCAATAGCTGCTGGCTTTTTAAAATAGCGTGAGGAAAATTATTAAACTCCTATCTTGTGCTGCCACTGTTTGTGTACTTCCTGAAAATATAGATCAGGAGGTGTGTATTAGTAATTACAATGAACAACCTTTGCAAATCTTCTTTTGTTTGTTTACTGTCAATGCAATTTTAAAATAAGGTAATTGTTACAGTTTCCTGATCATACTATGAGTAAAATGCTGCCTCCAGAAACCCAAGCCTTGCCTCTGGGTGGGAAAGTCTTGGTAACAGTGGAGGCTAAAGGAAAATGTGCGACCTAAATTTTTCACTGTATTTCTGTTGTTCAGACAAGTGCAGTGTGACAACTGCATACACTGCAGAAACAGGGGTGAAATGTGAGTGGGACAGGAGGAGAACACTTTTGGTTCTGGTGCTTTCAAACTTCAGGTAGAGTTTTTACCCACATATATATAAATATGGATGCAAATATTTGTGCATGTTTGTGTATATGTATCTATTTGTATGCACGCACACACATACACTTTTCTAGACAAATGCATATATTGGTGTTCCTAACCTGCAGTTATAATAGTCAAGAAGATTTTTGTTGTTGTTTTGTTTTGTTCTGTTTTGTTTTTCTTTTTTTGCTGGGGGAAAAAAAAAAAGGCTGCATCCCAGATCTCATGACTTAGTTCATTGGTTTTGCTTTTACTTCTTTATTCAGCTCCCAGCTATAAGTTCCAGTAGAGCTTTGTAAACTGTCTCAATATCTTGCTTTATTAGACTGTGATAATTCTGTCTTTCTGAATATACACATATATTGTTTTATTGACTTACAGTATTTTTTTTAATCATGTTTGGTGATAGAAGTAGTGTTCCCTTCTTTATAAATTTTATCTCATTCAAAATGGAAGAACCTGAAGCAGTTACGTAACTGAAAAGATCTTGCTTTCTGTGAGTGTATGTCTTATGGGTGACTCTTAGGGCCCATTAAACTTTTTCCTGCCCTTAGCATATTCTAAAATCTCCTTTAAGTGCAGATTTGTTGCTGTCCAAAGGTTCTGAACCCACTTTACAGCCTTTTCTCACTGAAGGTTTTGGACCTCTCTGTCTAAATGGGCCCCTTATTTTCTCCTGTAGAGATTTAACTGTTTTAAAAATCTTTATCCTTTGGTCTAACTTTATTATAAATGCCCAACTGGTTCAGAGTTCTTGGGTGAGGGATTAGTAAATATCTTTTTCTTAAATAAATAAAAAAAAAAAAACCCCAGCAAAGAATACCCAACAAACTAAAAGAAGGTAAAGTTGCTTTTCACTTCATAGTTCTAACAACTTAGGACATCTTTTCTCAAGCAAGCATTCACATTTACACTCATTATATCAGGAAGCATAACTGCCAAAGCAATTTGAGCTCAGGGACAGGTTAAAAGAGCAATTGGAGGCTGAAGGACTGTTGTGACTGGGAGGGGGTTTGGCTGATGTAAGGGAATTGTTCCGCTCTTGAGAGCTCTGCCTTTTGTGCAACAAATACTAAATCAAGAGATAAATCGTTTTACAGTGTTCTGTAAAACATTATGACATGCATCATGTCATTTAAAAATACTTAATTTTTCTGAACCAAACCAATATTTTATGGAAAATATCTGTAAAATATAAACAAGGAGACTGTTCTTTCTATGACCTTACTTCAAACATCTTAATACAAGTAATTATATTGCTTTTATAGATACGTATATTTAATACAACTATTTGGGTAATTAATATTGCTTTGATAAAGTTGGACAGAAAGGCTCAAAAACCTATAACAAGGTCAAGTTCTTCTGGTAAATTATCCACAATTGTGCTAGAACTCTACTGATTTTTATATTGTAAAAACCTATACATTCTTTATATTATTTTACAAGACGTTTTAAGAAAATTGCATCTCCCAGACATGCAGCTTTGCCTTCTTCAGCTGTTGGTAGGGGTATAAAGTACAAACAGATTTGGCAGTCATTTTCATTGGGTTCTGTTGATAACATGTACCATGATTTTTCATCTTTGAAGTGTTGCAAACTATTTTATTATTAATCTATATTTTTTTGATTTATTTATTTTTTAGACAAGAGAGGATCCGTTTAAGTCAAGTATATGCATCCCTGCTTCTTCTGAGGAATATTGAATACAGAGAAGCACAAAACCATGAAACCAACATTTAAACAGAAGATGTTAGAAGTCATAGTACAGTGAAAGCTGTGAATGGTGCAGGGATTGTGTTACAATGAACTAATTTGATCAAGCTAGGAGGGACATGGAGAGCGTCCAGGAGATGTCTGATTGATGGAAATCCAGGCTGATGTCTTTGCTAGGCTGTAACATCTTCTGTGGTTCACCACACCACTGTGGTTTACCCTGTCTGCAAATTGGGAAGGTAGAAATGTTCTCCTACCTTAGGAAAGAAAAAGAAAAAAACTTAAAATTATGCAGTGCTCAAATAGTGCAGTAAAAAAGGGGGGAATTGTATTTTAGTTGGTGTCTACCAAATATAGTGCTTATAGTGCAAATATAGCTTAGGCATTTTTTTAAAGGAGGTTGGAGATTATTTGCTGGTTTCTGTGCCTGAAGATTTAATCATCTAATGGTGGGTTGTTTTTGTTTTTGTTTTGTTTTTTCCAACCACTGGATCTATGGCAGGAGTTAAACTTGGGCTGTGTTGTCATTTAGAAATACACAGTAATGAGTATGAGAGGAAATCCTCATAATATATTGATTATTTTGTTCACAGAGCAGAGTTGGAAGAATGTATTCAGAGAAGGAGGCATATACCTCACACTTAGACAATATGGAAAAAAACCCCAACTTTTAATTCAGTACGAAAACATCCATTTTGTGAGCTGACTGAGACAGGGTTTACATGGGAGACAACTCTTGAGTCATGTTAGTAAAATTTGCTTTGTAGGACATGAACACAAGGAGATTGAATTAGTGTGGGGTTTGGCTTAGATACAGTTTGTCAAAAGTTTTTTCCTCCAAAACTTACTGTTAGCATTTCTGAAATAATAGGTTTCCAGAATTTAATATACTTGAAACAATGTAATTCTCCATCTTTCTCACAGATTGCTGAATGTTTGCAAAGGCATTTGGCATTCGGCTTGTGCAGTTAAATTCTGGCACAACATAATAGAGAGTCTTCAAATGTGAAATATTGGCCAGTCTTTACAGTTGGCTCTGCGACCAATTCGATCTGCAGTGTATTAGAAAGATTGTTAAATATTTTCAGTGATCTCATGTGGATTCTTGGATGTATGCTGTAGTCATTTTTGAAGTGTAGATTGACGGTGAGCCTTAGCCACCAGATACGGGGGGAGTGGTTGAGCTTGCAGGCTGTACTTCTAGAGGATACATTTTATCAGACTTAAAAAAACAAACAAAAAAAAGGGGCAAGATCCCAAAGGAATGCCCAGTGTGAGCAGTACTTACGGTAGCTCTTAATTTTGTATTTCAGGAGCATTTGCATTGGTTAGTGAAATCTTGTTGCCATTCTTTGCTGCTTTTTAGTATGTTAATTATGTTAATGTAGATCAGTATCAACTAAGCACATGGAAGTATTGTAACTGAGTTACTGCAAATTTTTTGTAAGAGATTTTTCCAAAGCAATAGGTAATACCTGTTCATTAATTCTGAAATAACACCCATCTTTGTGTCCTGTTTCTCATGTACAAGAATATTAGCTGTGAGTTCTCCCTGTAGAGATGAGTGAATTGTTCCTATATAAGTGAATGCATTTTCATGAGCAAGGTGTTGTTTAAGTTTGTTGTGAAACGAAGCCAAACATTTTGCGAACTTGATCAGAACCTGAATTGTTTTGTAAGGGGGAAGCCATGGGGAGCAAGAGCATTGCTATCAAAATTGAAGTGTTTCAAAGATCTGCCTTTACAGATGCCTGAGGGCACCAGTGATGTTGGTTTGATTTTTCCCTCCTCCCCCACAAACACCCCGTCCCAGTTCAGCATTACATTATTTTTCTATATCAGGGAACCTATATGGAATTATTACAGGGAATTAATTAAAAGTTTAACTACTGTGTTTCTGTGTTGGAAAAAACCCCAACATCTAGCTATGTCTGGCCAGGATTTGAGGATGTACTTGAAGCACATGATGATGTTGGCTGAATTAATTCCAAAAGATGGCAGTTGACAAGTGTTAAGTCTGCTGTGATCATGAACAGGCAAGCAATTTCTTCATTCAGTTAATTGCTTTGGAATAAGATGCAGGATAAACAAGTGAGCTCCGTTTATTTTTCTACCTGAAGTGTGCATTGCCTGTAGCCTCGACAGGAGGGAGCTGCCTTTTGGGGATTTCTTCTGAGGCTTCTGAGGTTTGAAAAATTCTTCTCTGGTGTGTTGTTAATAACTCCATAAGGCAGGGCTGGATTTCAGCACAATTCCTTACACAGAGTAATGTGTGATCTTGAAACTATATACAAGATTTTATTTAGGATTGAATGCACATTGCCAAGCAATAAACCAACTGTAAAGTACTTAGAAAGAGAAAGTTCATAGAATTATAGCTTTCTGAGTCTGCTGCATATGCTTTCTGTTCCGCACATGCACCATGCAGATGTGCAATTGGGCAAAGCTGGTTCTGAATGGACAGATTGTGTTTCACATTCATCATGTAACTTTCAAGAAACAAACATGAAAAAATAGTTCTGTGTATTCCTAGTGGTAATTGCAAATTATTGGCATGGGTGACTAGTTTGGCCCTGAAAAAGCTATGAGGTAGTAGCCATAATAACGATCTGCAGTGCTTTCTAAACTGAATTTGGCACTAGATGTTATGAAGGTCCTCTTTCACTGCTGTGATATGTATTAGAGTTAAAACCCTAATATCTTCAAATATTTTCAAGACTTACCAAGCTAAATACTCACCTTGCTTTTTGTAAAGATTGAGGTACTGTAAGTATTGGATAGCGCTGTTCTTTCAAATCAAGGGTATTTGTATTTAAAAGAAGGACACTGTGCTTCCCGCATTAGTCTGCAGTTTCTGAATCAGGAAAGGATTTCCTGGAATATGCAGGGAATTGTGGCAAACTGAGCATTGTCAAATTGATAAGCTAAGTGTGCTAGAGGATTTGAGTGCTCCTATAAATAGGAAACCAACCTGAAAAAAATACACTAAGACCTTGAGGAGAAAGGATCTCAAAGGAAAAACTCAATCAGGAGATGCTGAAGAAAAATGATACATTTGAAATGGCAATTAAGTAAAAAGAAAGGTTAAGGGAGAGAAAAGAAAAGGCCTGTTGGGGAGGAGTTTTTAGTCTGAAGACTACAAAGTAAGGCTTAGGAAATTAGGGATTGGTGTTGCCCTGAAATACAGATTGTGTTGGTTATAGTTGCTTCAGGATTTGTTTTATTCTACTGCCTAGGGAAGAAAAATTACATATTAACAGTTTTGTAGGGTGAAAATATTTGCATTTATTGCAGTCTCTGGGAATTCTTCAGCTGATTAGAATAAAGTATTGGCAGAGGGAAGGGAAAGAAGGACAGGGAGAAGCCTCAATGCCCATTTGTACAGAAATACCCAGTCTTCTTAAGCATAATTATATGGTTAGTTCTTTAATTTTGAAAAGCAATATATAAAATCTTTCAGTTTACCACGAGTCTCTGACACTATATCCAAATGGAAAAAATTCAGTGTACCTCTCTAAGCTTCGGAATGGGATCCTGTACCTGCATTTGCTTTTTATTTTTCTAGAGAGTCAATAGCTCACAATCTTGACACTGTGCTTGTGCATAACCTCTCTATCAAAAGGGGTGCTTGTTCTGCAATATTTGTACCTTTTTAGGTAGGAGGTTTTGTAGTTAAATGCCTGGAAATGTGTGACATATATGTCAGTGAGGTGTAACTGTGTTAGACAAAACACTTAAGTATATACCCATATGTACCAATATTATGAACATTACAATACGGTAATTTTCAAGAAAACTAAACCCTGGGGTTTTTTTTCTAACTCATAGGAAAGTGAAAAATAGGTCATGTTAAAGAGAAGAGGCTACTAAGATAAATGTTTAATATATGAAATTCAGGAAAACCACTAAGTAGCACAGAGATTTTTTTCCTTTTATTTTTAGCTCATTAGTTTTTCACAAAATAGCCTTGAACAGAAGTATCCTAAGGGAGTCTTCCTATACATTCTGAACGGACATACTCAAATCAAGGCTTTTTCTCCATCTCAAAACCTTCCTTAGTGTAAGAAAACTGGTACTGCAACAGTAAGAAAATATCCTAATAAATAAGGCTCTGGGAAATCTCAAATACCAGGTGATTCTTTTAAATTTTAAACAAAGAGATGACATTAAAGTTATTGGAGCCTAATAAAAATAGATGAGCTGAAGTCCATTGTGGGGTACTCTTCCACAAATGTTACATTTATGTGATATCAGCTGGTAATGTTTTCTGTTTTTTTGGGGGAGAACCACAGAGTATGGTGTCAAGAGAGGCTAACATCTTGCTCTGCAGAGAAAAGGTGAAGACAACTATAAATGCTGTGGCAGAACTTTTAAAAGACTATGTCAATTTTTTCTACATTTCCCAGTGCAAGGATTCCCCCTCCTTTAGTAAATGAAAATATGAATGAATTAGAAGCTTAATAAACATGTTTCTTAAGCCCTTATTCCTCATTTGATCTTATTTCATGCTTTTCTGTGGTCAAAGGTAAAGTCTAGAAGAAACTGTTTGAAAAACCCCAATTTAAAAATTTTTTCTCTGTAGAATGGAAAGGATGAATTTTTCTCTCAGCTGTTGTCTAGAATACAAAAATATGATGACCTCTGGAGTCCTAGGCTTGAGCTGCTCCTGATTTTTAGTGTCTTAAAAGCTATCCAAAGCATTTTTTTTTTCTAGAGTGCTTTTGATTAGATTTTTTTGGTGATAAATTTATATTATGGCAATAAAAATGGTTTTGTGATATGTAGTGTTTATGGTTTATCATGTATTTTTGTGCTCAAGGCAATGAAGAATAAGTGGTTTTCTTCTTCATTCACTTAATGTGCCTCTGTAATTCTGATACTGGTTAAAGAAGTCATGCTTCTAAGTCATGTAGAACTCAAAATTCTTTGCTTGTCTGTAGGAGTCTTACATTATTTTCAAGGGGAATTTAACAGTGAACTGTTTCTGCTGTGGATTAATACCATAAAAAAGTAGAATCATTGTCCCTGATTGTGTGTCACAGGTTAGGCCTGGGCTGGCTACTAAACAAATAACGGATGCTCTCTATTAACCCCTCTCCCATCCCGGCAGGGGAAGAGAAAGGCAATAAGAGAGAGTGAGAGACGTATGGGTTGGAAAAAAACCTAAGCCAGCTTTAATGAAACAGTAACAATAAAAAGAAAAGATAATATTAAAAGAAAATAATGAAATATATACAAAACCGGTATCCAGTCGAGACTGGACTCAGCAGCAGATGGGAACTGGATTCAGGAACACATGGAATGGGATCAAAGGCAGAAGAATGGTTGGAGTCCTTCTCAGACACCGTTTATGGAAGAGGGCTTGACCTTTATGATCCCTCAGCTTTATACTGAGTATGACATACATGGAATGGAATAATTTGTGGATCAGCGTTAGGTCACCTGTCATGTTTGCTTCTCTCTGCAAATGCAACCTTTTTATTTACTTACGACCCTTTCACTTACAACATTCCAGTGTGGTACACAAGATTTAACAGGGACTTTGGTTTCTGTAGGAGCAAGTATGAACAAGAGCCTTTCTGCATACCAATCCTTAGTAGTAACTAAAAACATCAAGAGTTATCACTTCTAGAACCAGACACTGTCAGGAAAAAATATGCTGTTAATTTCAGAAAGTGCAGTCACTTAGCTGAAAATCAAGTCACTGAACAGAGAATTGGTTCTTTTCTAGCTCAAACCAGGATGCTGTGTCATCAGTTCTCTGTCTTTAAAGACAGCACTGCTAATGCTATTAGCTAATGTCAGTTTGCTATGAAGAATTAGAGACAAAAATGAGCAGAAGAACAAGTGTCTTGAAATAACATAAAATACTGTGTTTCTTGACCTCTAGGATATATTTTTATTACTGGGCTTAGGAGACTTATTTTTTACTCATTCAATTAAGATGAAGGCTCAGAAAAGCAGAGGAACGGCAGTGAAAATTGAAAATAAAACTTGGAGATTTGCTGCTTTTTTTTTTTCCTTTTTCCTGAATTATAAATTATGGAAATTAAGGTGTTAGACAGTCTTTGTCTGTGCTCGTAATGAGAACTCCTCATGAATATTGGAATTATTTTGGAACAAATAGGAAGAAATGGAACAACCAAACATATGAAAATTGGTATGTGCAAATGATGATTTTGTGAACTTTCATCAGAGTTTTGCTTTGGAATGTCTTACTGATAATGGTGTAAAAAGGAAAACTGTGCCTAGATACGCACAATCAGAGACAGTTCTAGTTCTGCACTAAATTTAGAATTTCTTAACATTTTTATTTTTATTCAAATGAATCATCATCATCCTTATTTCATAAACTTGTTAATGTTTGGAGCAAACTAATTTTCTTTTGGCTATTTCCTGTTTTTCTAATTCTCTTGTCTTTCTTCTTTATTTTTTTTCCTATTTATTTTTTCTTATCACTTGAGAACTTCCTAAATTTAAGGAACTCGTTGCTCTTCTGTAGAAAGATTCATCAGCCAGTCTCCATTCCATAAGTGTGCATTTTTACATCTGTAGAGCTAATGATACATCTCATGAGCTTAGATATCTGGTCCTGCAAAACAGAGTATGTAGGCAGAGTCTGTCTCCTTCCCCCCACCTGATCATTTTTTTTTACCCTCGTAGTGGGTAAAAAAAAAAAAACAACTCTGTAGACTGAGCACTTAAATATGATGAACAATATTTTTCTCTTTTCAAACACAGTTAGACTTATGAACTTAAAAACTGCAGGGAGAACTGCCTCTGGATTTTTATCCTATTTGCAGATCCATTATATCCCTATCACAGAATCCTCTACACAATTTCTGCTTGAAAACTTCTCAGATGTTGTGGTATATAATTTTTCAGCTAGGCACCCAGGAGGTGCAAGTCAGAACACCTAAAATTAGGAATCTAATTTCCCCATCTTAATAGTTAGAGATACACACCTAGATGGTTAAAAATAGCTGAGAGTTGCGTGTGTTTGGACAGAGTACATCCACTTTTGAATTTATTAAATATAATTCTGCTGTATGTGTGACTGAAATAGGCATTTGTACTCTATTTCATTGTGATACATTTGTTTTCACGTAAGATGTACTACTGAGAAATAAGCAATGTGTAAAGTGGAAAAAGAGTAAATTGTATTTGTGGCCTGAATAGCAAATTGGCACTGATTTAACTAAATTGTTTGCTAAAGCTGCTTTACCTAAACAGTGTAGCAAGCTTGTATGGCCATCATTCATATTGGGTTAAGAGTGTTCAGTAGTCCTTTAGTTTAGTTTGACTTCCAAACCAATTTTACCACAGTTAGCAGAATGTACCAGAGGCTAGCTCTGATATAAGTAAGTCAATTTGCAAACCAGTTTAGGTAAATTGGTGCAATTTCTGTGTGATTTGTGTATAGGTCACTGTGGTATTAAGGTGTTCAGACTCATGAGATACTCTAAAAAACACTGTTGTACACCTAGAGCTGTCAGTTTTGCTCCTGAATGCTTGGTATGTCTGAAATACACTTGCTTTTAGTATGTGAAACTTTTATTGAAATTAAAGTATTTGAGTGAAATTAGGTTGAACTGAGATCCAACTACTCAGATACTTGCTTCTGAGCTACTCGCTGTCTGTGTTTTGTACTTTTCTGCTCTTAATCCGTGCCTTGGTCCCTTTCAGCTGCAATCCTGTGTAAGCATGGACTGTTGTTTCCATATGTACACATATATTTAACTTGTGCACATAGTGGATTGGATGGCAGGAGCTCCTGGAATCAGTTAGTGGCTTCGCTAATTGATGCTGCAATAGAGGTAGTAATGAGTTCCCAATGCAATTCACTGTCAGGTTTGTGACCTCATCAAAGTAAAGCATAGTTTTAGAAAGCTTGTTGGTTTTTTTTCTTTTAGGAAATCAGTAAAATAATCTTCATTCCATTCTAGCATGCCTCATTAATGTTAATGGGGAAGAACTGTGACAGCTGCCAGCATTATTGCTATTTATAACATCACGTTACCACCAAGTGATGCCTTTTTCTTTCTTTACATTTGTGCTGAATTCCCTCCTTCTTTGCCATGCCTCTCAAATGCACAACAAAGCTAAAGCATGCTCTTGGGACATGCTGTGGCTGCGTCAACCCTATTGAGGCAGATCTCTAAATCTGTTACTTCAACACTGGTGATTTCTGTTCCCTCCAGTGCACCCCAGCTTCTGCCCTTCCAGGCCAGGGAGCAGAGGCTGGGATGGCTGCACTGCACGTGAAGATTGATGTGAGGCTGGGATGTGTTCAGAATCAGCAGAGAAATTCCTGCAGTAAAAAGCAGGCGTGTGTTTTTGTGGTGGGTTGCGTGCAGAAGGATCAAAGAGTGAGGTCGGTTTGTCCTCTGCCATGTGAGGCAGGGAGAGCAGTGCTGAAGTATCTGGCATGGACAGCTGCCTGGATGGACCTGTGGACTTGTATGCACATGCTTTTGTCTCTCAGACCTTTTTTTTGTCTTTTAAGCAACGTTAAAAGATGTTTCTTTATGTGAAACAATAGATGACAATCACAGTCGAAATTGAAGCCAGCATGTTTTCATTTTAAAAGGTATGTAGATATTCTCTGGTCAAAGGGAAACTAAAGCCAGGGCTCATCAGGAAGCCTTGGACTAGGCTGTAGTAGGCTCACCCCAGCTCGGCAGTACTTAAGTGTTGTTCAAATAGAAAGCATGCTTGTGCAGCATCATGGTAGCTCTGTTTAGTTTCTTTTTACTTTATGAAGAAGGACAAATTCCATAACTGTAATTTTTAGTTTTTCTGGTTTCATTTCTGATAGGAGAAGAAACTATTAGGACTGAATTTTGCCTGTTGTCCTCTTCTTCGTTAAACATCCCCTTTCTGCTGCAATAGACTCCTATTCATTTTGAGGAAATGAATGCAGCCTTCTGTTTCGGGTGGGGTAGGCGGTTATAACAGTTGCAGCTTTTGTGTAATTTATTCAGTATGTGCCTGCCTGGGGAACAGGAACCCCAAACCTTCTCAAGATCTTTTTGTCATTGTAGATAATAGACTCGTGCTTTCATGTGTGGGAAATACTTTCATACAACCATATATAGCCTTTAAATGCAGAAATTACAGTAAAAGGCATCTATTAAAATTGTACAGTTACCGCCCTGAATTAGGGAGTACTAAATTCAGCATTTGTAGCAGCAACATCATCCTTATGTGTATGTTTAAGATGCAAGATTGTAGTGCTAGGTGATACTGTTCACCTAGTCAATGAGAGCTGTTGCTACCTCCATTTTGTTCACCAAACTCCATCGGATGGTATAGACATGCTTGTAGATAGCTATTAGTTTGTCATGTCCTTGTATTTCCTTGAAAAATTTTGTAATCAATAATCAATTTAATGCCTCTAGACCAGGCAATCTAGTGTAATCAAAAGCAAGGATCCCAGTGTGGACTGTGAATTGCTTTCATTCAGGACTACTGTGTTTTCTTTTGTGCTAAGAGGGTTTCCCTCTCTTTATTTAGATTATAGCTAGCCTACCTCTCTGGAAAGTACTCTGTGGGAAGTAAAAATATTCATGTAACTTTGAAAGTCATTTGAGATGGATGTTATTTTTATAGGCTGTATTTGAAAGAAACAGATTCAGAGATTAAATGAAGGATGATATGATGATGCTCTGAAGACCACTTTGGCTTCCTCATTGCATGCTAAGCTACTTTCTCTACACTGCTGTGGGCATCGCTGTGAGTTGTATCCATCCAAGCTGACTTTTAGTTCAGGATGACTAATGTATGCGCTGGGCTGAATGCACAGTTTACTGCAATGTAGTCCTCAGCAGTGGCAAAGAGGCTGGAGAACAAATACAGGATTTCTGTCAGAGGCCAGGAACTGCCCTCCAAATACTGCCAGAATAAACAAAGCAGTAGGGAAAAACTGCTTCTGAAGGTCAGCTGCCCATTACTATTTTGTTTTTCGAAGCTGGAAGCCAACTCCATTTGCTCAACTGCAGTTAATGGCTTCAGCCATTTCAGAGGAAACTGTCTTGTGCACTGGAAAGAGATTGATTGACTAAATGTCATTGGAAATGTCATAAATAAAAAAAAAAAAACCCTTTGCTTTAAATTTCAAAGCAACAGGTCTTGCCAGTGGGACTCTAACCCGGTCATGCGATGTGTGGCTGTTTCATACTTTTATTATAGTTTTCAGCAGATGAGAAGGGTTATAAGAACTAGAAGTTTTTCTGCTTTACTGGTTGTTGGATGCTTATGTAGTGCATTACCTCATACTGACGGATTTCTTTAATTAAGTTCGTTGATTAAATTGAAAAGATTGTAGCTTAAGGAGTAAGACTAAAATGAAATATTCGGATAGACTGATATAATAAAAGACAATGCTTTCATTAATTAGAATTGCAAAATTCTAACATTATGAAGACAATACTATAGAGCTTATATGATCTTTGTGTTGTGTTTTATAAGGTTTTGTCCTTTTTCTGTAAAGCATGGTCGTAGGCACAAAAGCTGTATTTTGAACAGCTGTATAAATATTTCCAAATTACTCCCTTTCAACAATACCTGACGCAAACACAGGAAAAAAAAAAAAAAGAAAATAAAAAATACCTGTTCATTTAGCCTGGGCCCTAAACACACCACAGTATTCCTCCCTCCTGAGTTTACCTGAACCTCTGCCCCTTGAGCTTTACCGGTGTACTTCTGTCTTCATCTTCCTGGTGCACCACTTCTGAGAGGCTCTCTAGTTGGGCCAGCAGCAAAGTCCCACCTCAAGGTGAGTTAGTGGCTGTCATCCAGGAACAGGAATAGGTGATGCATTTTTTCTTCCCAAGACATTTGTGTGAATGAGCGAGCCAGGCTCATCACAGCTTCCATTTGCTGCATAACTTCTTGTTGAGCATTACCCTTTCATTGGTTTTCTTGGTCAAATTCTCAGGTGTACCTAAACTGATGTTAACTAATAACTGATAACAACACATTTGTGGAAAAATGGGAAAACAGAGAAGAAGGTAATAACTTATTGTGATCAAGTCTTCTGGATATGCGGGTGTAGCTGTTGCCTCGTAACCTCTGTTCTTGAAGCATGAGTTTGTTTTCATTATGGGACAAAGATAGAAAGATGTGTACTGATGGAGGCAGTCCAGATCACCAAAGTAGTCAGAAATTTAGAAATAATTGCCGATGGAAAAGAATAAAGGACCTAAGGTTGGTTGTGGTAGGGAACTGGACAATGTAGAAAGACATAGGAGACTTCAAATGTACTGTTGCAAAGAGAAGAGTAAGTTTATCCAGTGCCCATACCAAATAGACCAAAATGTAATAGGGTTAAATTGGAAGTGGAAAGATTTAGTTTAGTTTACATTTTGTTCAGTCCAGTGCTTTAGTTTGGCCAGAACAGATTCAAATGAGACAGAGCTGAAACCACAAGCATGAAACATCAAACCTCACTTTGCTCCTGTCTCCTTGCATCTTTCCAAATTTGATGGAGTTCCAAACAGTCTTTAGGATTTAAAGTTCAAATTGTACTTCCATAGCTGGAGAGTTAAAGATTAACAAGCAATTGCCTTGGATGAGATAATCCATGCTTTATTCCCATCTATGCTTGTTTTATGTTTTATTCTTAATTGCAATACTACTTTGTAACGGGTAGAAATTTTTAATACTTAGAAGACTATATATTTCTAGTCGTACAAAACTGGGAAATATGTATTTGCCAGTGAATTGTGAACATAGACTTATAAAAGAAGAGAATGGTCTCATATGTTAAGTTTTTGTGTAGTCCTGATTAATTTTTTTGGCAAGCATTCTTACTCCATATTGTCATTGTGTGTAGCTGCTAAAAGCATCAAGTGACAAAAGTACTTCCCTGTGACAGGACTGTTGGGAGCTAAGAGAATTTGGAAGTCAGGCAATGTAGACTGAAGCTATTTTGTGTTCATATTTAAATCACTGTGTAATGGTAGTGATGACAAAGCAGTAATCCACCAGGAAGGATTCACTGGGAAGTTGGAACATTTTTACTCTGCAGCCTCTATTTGCTAGTTGTGAATTTCTGCTCCACAGTTTCTAGTCATAAAGCAAGCTTTAGGTTTTTTTTGTTACAGGTAGACTCTGAAAGGTGATCAAGGAGGTGCCAGATCCAGTTGTGTTGGCCACATGAAATCCAGAGTCATCATTTATGATTTCTACCAGAAAAATCAAGATTTACAAGCTTCTACATAAGAGAAGATGCCAGCCAATTTGTACCTCTGTATCTACACTCCATGCAAAAGATTTATACTAGTTCTTAAATAATCCAGTGAGGTATCTAAATAAGCACAGGGCAAACAGAAACACTTATTCTCTGTGCCTGTGCCAAACGTACGTCACCTTTATTAAGATACCTTTCTTTTTATCATGGAAAATGGTAGCAAGATTTTTACCTGAAACAAGATCTGAAAATAGGTTTTGAAAAACTTGAAACTAATAGTAAAAAACTTCTGGAATACCCTTCCAAAACCTTGAACTCAACCAGATTTTATCTTCCATATATTTTATATTCATTCAGCCATTTCTCCTTCTGAATTTGCTGTACCTTTGCATGTTGTGCCTTTTCATGTTTGTGCTTATGCAGGTAAGTAGCTCTTTAAATGTGCTGACATGCTTTTCTGAGCCAGGGCTTAATATTTTCCTGTAGTGTGTGTGTTTCATATGTGGAAGTCCATTCAAATGCATGAAAAGCAGCTGAAATGCTAGGTAATATTTATTACTTGGCCAGTAATAAATTTGTCCAACCTGCAGCTTAGAGGAGATAGAAACTATTTATAAGTTTTGATAATTTAGATGTGGGGAAGGAGAAATAATGGGGAGCAGCAACATTTTTAAGGTGCTGAATTTTTAAAAAATCACCTGTTGATTCTAAAATGTCATTTTCAGTAGAAATCTCATTAAAAATTAGAAAACAGGATAAGATAGGTTTAAATATTTCCATGTTGATCAAAAGAAAAAAAAATCCTGGGGAAAAAAACCAAACCAGAACAGAAACATGTCCGTTATGGACTGATCTATATTAACATTTAGTATTTCAGTGTGTTCCTGAAACTGAGAAGTCCATTATTTTTATCGCTCAGGTGACTCTCCTTAGTTAGACATTTAAGGCTTGCTGGGGAAGTGAGAAGAAAACAGGCAGAATTTAGAGCTCTCTGGAGGAGTCTTACAATAGCAGCATTAAAGGGCGAAGCACCCTGCATGTCAAACACCCAAAGCAAAACTGACAGACTGCTCAGGTCAGAGAAGATGGTGGTGTGCTCTCAGGCTGCCTGGAACGTGTACCAGTACATCTGAGCCGTGTGCGCTCTGATAGCAGTTGTCTGGAGAAGGTTCATTAATTTCACAATAGTAGTTGTCCTCTGAGAAGAAAAATGCAAGTCATGGCTTACCATTTCAGCAGAAGTAAGAAATGCATGAAGAGTTAAAGGAACCCAAATTTGGTATGTTGGTGGCCTTAATGAGTTCATTAAATCTCAGGCTCGAGTAGAGGCAAATTTTAGAAAAATGTAGTAGATGATATTTCTTATATAAACATTAATATCTTCTATTAAAAGCCTTTGTAGATAGAGGTAGTGAGTCTTAATGAACATTTGTTGGCTTTTTAACAGAATTCATTAGGTAGAAATATGTCTCTTCTGCTCATTTTAAAGATTGGACATTAGACTTAACTGATTCATAAGAAGGCGACATGGGTAACAGGCTGTTATTATGCATAACTTACAAAGGTGAGCTTTGTTCTGCTGAATTAATAAGTGAATTGTAACAAAAATGGCCCAATTACCAGCAGAAATGAAACATAATTTCTTTGTAGACAAGGGATAAATAAATATTATCAATTTAGATTACTTTTAAATTTTTATTGAAACAAAAAGCAAGTGGAGGAGAATGATAGAAGTTTCAGTGTGGGAAATCAGAACAGTTAACTTCTCTGTAAAGCGCAACTGTTCTGAATTAGTTAATTATGACTGCATGCAGGCAAGGGAAGGACTTTTCTCTTAAAGGAAGAAAGAAGTATCATCCTTAGACACACCACTGGAAAAAAACAAAACAACAAAAACCACTTTAAAAGGTATCTTTGTAAGGGAAATCAGTTGCTTTTGCTCTGCTGTTTGGGAGGCCTACTCAAAGTTTTTTCTTATATACTTCTGTAATTTGTGTTGTGATGCATCTTTTTTTACATTGCAAGTAAGATATGCATGTATATGTTGCTGTCTTGGTGCCACTGAGCTGTTGGACAAGTGTGTAGGCATGTTACTGCCTCTGCGAAAATCATCTGTCCTGTGGGGCCAAGTTATCTAGTGCCAGTGGTGTGAGATTCTGCTGTTGAGTCCCACCTGCCTGGTGGGATGTCATCTTGCAGACCTGTGTGAGTCTTTCTCCTCTTCCAGAGAAGAACTAGAAGAACATTATTGACCTACTCATGTGTAGAGAGGAACTTTTCCATACATGGGAGTATTGGGACCTATGTCCTGCCTGCTCTCTCTCTCTCTCTGTGTGTAATATTATTTCTTTTGCACAGCACTCAGTCTTGACTTGGCTTTATTGATAAAACTCATCAGTCCCCATCCCATCTGCAAGATTTAAATGACTGTTTCACTTTGAAAACTCAAAGCAGGAGAAATACTATTTCAATTAAATGGTAATTTCTCACCAAGATCAAAAAGTTGTAAACTAGTTAGAAATTTAGACCGGAACTGTTCTTTGTAAGAATAGTTAATGGTTGCAGGAAAATAAGTTTTTGAGGAGGAAAAGAGTTCGTAAACTTGCTGGCAGCCTTATGCAAGAGGAGGGTACTGATGCTGTGCCCATTCCCTGCAGATGTTTGAGAAGGCCTTTTGCATAATTACGACACAAAGGGTGTGTTATATGAAGGGATAGCCACCCCAAGAAAATCCCTAATTATATTAAAATTTTGTTCTAGTATTAACAGAACTTATTTTGCAGTTCCTATGCGCGTTATACTCAGGGCTGTTTCCCAATCACTGTAGTATGAGTTGAAATATGAGTTTACTCAGTTCAGCGATCTGTTTGATGTGGTAATGAAGATGAACAGAGTCTGAGGTGAAGACCTTTTGTACAGGAACGTCAGCAGACACATGTGCTCACAGCGTAGGCTGGTTTTGATGCTAATGTTTTTGCTCACAGGACTGTCAAGGTTAACTGTCTCCAGCAGATGTTTTACTGGAAGCGCTAAGTTCCTGATGCTGCTGGAAGGTTTTCATCTAAAAGATGGAGCAGTGTGTTTTTCTGGCACTCAGAATGTTATAGAACAATTTCCTTTTAGAGCAGTGCTGTTAAAGAGCGAAATAAATGCTAAAATAATGAAGGCATGTATTTTGAATATTTGAAGTCATAAAGTTCTTTGAATGATCAAAGCAGCAAATAATTCATACAAAAATGGGGGAAAAAAACCCCTGAAAATAGCAAACCCACTCTGGTAAGTCTGTGACTGGATATGCTAATTTCTCAAATCAGCCCAGAGTTTGAGCAGTGCTGGGATTATTTTCACAGTTATGCAGAAATGAGCACATTGGCTTCACTGTGATTGATCAGCTCGTGGTCTTCTGCATGGGGCTTTGAAACATGGTCTTGATGTTCTCTTTTCTTCATTGATTCCTCTGCCTTAGAAATTAATAACTGGTCAGGTAAATCTGGACACTGAATCCATTTGAATATACAGTAGTGAGGGAGGTGAGGAGTGACCCACACAAGGACCTTTTGAACTGACTCTCCAGAATATAAATAATGAGAGGCTTTTTAGGGTAGAATGGACCTCATGGTTAAGGAGACTTTTTCCTTCAGTGGACAAAGGGCTATAATACCCATGGTGAGAAAAAAGTCATGAAAGGTAGTTAGAGAACGCATATATGCATTGAAAGAGCAAAACTGGGCACCTCTGCTCTCCCTTTTGCCCATCCCAGGAGTAACTAGTAGTTCCAGACAGGTTTGTTAGGTGTGATAGACTGAATCACTGAATCTGCTAAACATAATTTCCAGTATGATGGTCAACTAGCTCTCTTTTTGGAAGAATCCAACTTTATATCAGTGAATAACTGCTATGGGTGCTACCAATAGCTCTGTGGTCGTTTTTATTGTTGTTTTGTTTGGGTTTTTTGTTTATTGGGGATTTTTTTGAGTAGAGATGGTGTTTTGCTCTATATGTACTTTCAGCGTGTATCTAAGGCAGCCATTCTTTTGATTGTGACCTACTGACATTACAACTATTTAAAGAATACCAAGCAGTCTAATGGGCAAGTGGGAGAAGCACTAGAGAGATCTTCCAATCCCAGGGAAAACAAGGTGGTCATCATGGGAAAGGGATATTTGAAGAAGTCTGCCAAGGTAAAGGAACTTCTAGCTTACCTAACCGTTTCTGATAGAAAACAGAACTCGAAACAGTACTTTTTAGTGTCCATCTCTCCTACACAGAAACTCTACTTGTCATAAAAGAATAGAAACTAGAATAAGCTTTTAATTTTTCTTAACATTTATTATGTTTGGAACAGATATTATAAGGTGAAGAACAAAGAGAGATGCAAAAATGCCTTTTTAAAAAAAAATTCACTCTTTATATCTACTTGGCTTTCTATCAATAAAGTAAAATGTTTGTATGAATAACAGTTTTCTTACCAAGATTTTCAGTGACTTCAAAACAAATTGGCGATTAATGATGGGAATAGAATTTGGCAAATGACTACCCCAACTTGGCAATAACATTTGTTAAATCTGTCTTCTTTTTCTTTTTGCTATAGTATAATAGAAGTACTAATCTGAATATATTTTCTCTTCAATGGAGAATGATAACTACTGTAATTATTAATGCAATGCCAGTCACTTAAACATGTGGTATTCAGTATGAATAATAGTCTTTCTTTTAAAACAATTTTCACTCCTACGGTAATAATTTCATTACCTACTTCATGTCATGTTATTATTAAATGGAGTATACCTAAATGCTCTTCAGAAAAGATACTGCTGACTCTTTCAAATTAGTTTTAGGTTTAATTAAACTTCTACCATAACAGATAAGGCATTTGGGGAGTTCATAATTTTTTTTTTTTAAGTAGCAGTTGAAGTGCCACTGGAACACAGAGAGATAGAGACTCAAGTTGCTGTGACATGACATATCTGATCAATCATAGGGAGCCTTTTCACCTTGCAGAAATGTTAGATGCAGAGTGCCAAGTGTCTTGGGACACAACTGAAAATTACAGCTGCGATATTTGAATGTGTTGCTGGTCAGATGGGGTGCCACAGAGGTTCATGAGGCAAAGTAAGAACACCTAACATTTTGAAGCTGATGGGATTATTGGAATGGGTAAAAGAGTAGGAAAAACCCTTCCTGTAAATTTCTGATGTTAATCAGTATCTTCAAGCCCAGAGCCTGTTAAGTTTCCATTAGCTGGCAAGTAGTGTGATTAGGTCTAAACACAGGAGTACTGAACACCTCCTGTTGATGTAGAGGTGAATGGTCTGGTCTTCATGATATGTGTTTTAAAATTACTCTTAGGCTTGTGAAATGTGCCAGAAGAATACCACCCCCAGTGAAATTTCAGGAGGGCACACATTATGATTCACATTTTTTATTTGCTTATTCTCTGAATGCAGCATGAATTTCTGATTTGTGGTAGTTGTATTTTTTAGCTCTGGCTTAGATGTATATACTGGAACAAATTTGCTTTTCTCAGCACCAAAATGTTTGAGAAGGAAACATTTGAGCAGTGAAATTGTGGATCTAGCTGCATCCACAGCTCTGGAGTTAAGAGAAGTGTTGACCAGTTGTATTTATCCTACATGCAATGAATAAAACTGCTATCACGTGAGACTTTATTCCAAAAAAAGAGTTACTTAATACTCTGGCTTCTTGTTGTTGAAGTTTTCTATGGCTCAGAGCTGTGGTTTTCAAAGGATAAAATCTATTTGCTAGATTGTACTGCATGCCAATAATGTTTCAACTTATTAAACTGCTTCGTGATTCCTGGTTGACAGATGTCAATAGCCATATATATCACCCGTTGCTGTAAACTGGATTTAATGAATAGCGGTGTAGTTCAGTGGAGCAACTCTTGTTGCTCACTTTTTTCTTTATTGGATGCATCAGGAAGCTATTATTACTATGTCTTGATTTATCTCAGGATTATTTTTTTCTCCAGTGTCACTATTCTTTATTAAGTAGGAAAAAAGCCTCAGTTTTGTGTGTGAGAATTCTTTACTGTATGCAAGAATGCTTTACTTCTAAAAAATTTTCACATCCTTAGTTTTCAATTTGCAAATCAGACATTGAAAGTATTTGCTGCTTTAGACTATTCAGTGGAAAATTGGCTTGGGAGAATATTTTAATTTTGTGAGTGAGAAGGAAGTTGTTATTTGATATTACACCAAAATAAAGTGCATGAGAGGCACTTGCTTAAGCGTTTGGCGTGAGTTTCTGCTAGACATATCTGGAAAGCTTTAGAAATTAATTTAATGTGGGATGGAAGCCAAAAATGTAGCCCTGTTTATGGGACTGTGAACAATTCTAGGTTTAGTATCAACTTCCTGTTAAATGTCACTGTCATAATTGATGGAAGTATTTCCCAAACCTCATTAGGTTTTTTACTTCATGCTCTTCTTATCTTGGTAGTTCCCTGTATAATTTGATAATACAGTAAGTCTTTTTCCATACTATTTTTTTTCCCCTCCTAAGTTATAGTTAGAAGTCATAGCCACATTTCTTTTCATTTCCATTATGTATCACAGCCCTATTTACAGTTCTGGCCCAGCCAAGAGCATTAAGGTGCTTCTAAGTCAGAGTCAAGCCAAAAGGCTTGTTTATTGGTTTCACTGTTTGGGCTAGAAGAAGAGCTGAGGTGATAACAAACATACAAAAGATAATGGGTCATCTGTTATCCCAAGAAATTCAGCAGAATCTCAGAACAGTTGAGGTAGGAAGGGGCTTCTGGAGATGATCTAGTCCAACATCCGGCTTAAACAGGGCCATCTAGAGCTGACTGCTTAGCACTGTGGCCAGTTGGGTTTTGAGCATCTCCAAGGATGGAGACTCCACAACCTCTCTGGGCAGCCTGTGCCAGTGCTTGACCATCCTTGCAGTAAAACATTTTTCATGCATTTAAACATCATTTCCGATTTGTGCCAGTTCCTCTTGTCCTGTCACTGTGCACATCTGGCAAGATGCTGGCTTCTGTCTTCTTCCATTTTCACTGGTGCATGGCTGAGCTGGGTCAGCCCTAAACTTGGCTTGAATCATCATAATGTACCTGCATGAAATTGTATGGAAAGGCTTAAAGTATTAAGATACAAATATTCTAGATTTTTCTAAGACCAGTATTCTTGCATTCCATTTGGTATGGTTTATTAGTGTTGCGTTTTGATAAGTTTTCAGTGTTTAAAATAATCTATCACTCATTTGATTAATAAAAGAAACAAACATTGACTATGGTGGATGAAAAGTAAATTTTTGTTTCAGAGGAAACAGCACCTTCTCATTGCACATATTCTCTTCTGCTGTCTGTTAGAAGTCTTGAGCTCAAGGAATAAAATTAATATGCATTTATAAAACAATGTACTTCTACAGCATCACTTTTCTTGGCAGAAAATATTGATAGTGCAGAATGGGCCCTTCATACTGAAGGTCTAAATGATTGCATTGTCGTTTACAGGTGAATTTACTGTTAAAAATGTACAACACAAGCAGCTCATTTTAGTTTACAGCCAGTGGCAGAGTGGAGTGTTTTACTTTTCAGCAAGAAAAAAATACAGCGCAGAAAAGAAAAAGTCCAGATGTTTACTTCACAACACAGGGAAGAATCTTATTAACTCACCTGCCATGCTAAGGGGTGAGACCATTTTTCTCTGTTAAAACTTGTGTAGGCTTCATGGCTTTATAATTGCCTAGTCTCTGAACAATGCATGTGAAATCTGCTGTTCCACAGCAGCAAATGTTTCAGTAAATCTCCATGAACTATGAGCCCAGCACCCTAACACTAGAAACTTAGCCTGGATTAGTAAGAAGTGTTTGTTTATAGTTTCTTCAGTGCTGAGACATTTCAGTATAATATAGAAAAATTTAACAATTTGAGGCAGACTGGACTCGGAGAGTGCAAGTGGCTGTTGCCAAAGCTTGTCTCTTGATATCTTATGTTTGGTGTCCTCTGTGATCTTCAGAAAATGATACTGTCTGGACAGATTTATTAGCTCTACCACTACTCTCCTTCATTGTTCCTAAACTGCTAAAATAGTGCTTGAGAGTTCATATCATAGAATCATAGAATTATATAGGTTGGAAAAGACCTTTAAGATCATCCAGTCCAATCATAACCCTTTCCTACCAAATATGGTGCTAAACCATATCCCTAAGCACCACATCTACAGGCTTTTAAACACATCCAGAGATGCTGATTCAACCATTTCCCTGGGCGGCCTGTTCCAGTGCCTGACAACCCTTTCTTGTGAGATTTTTTTCCTGTGATATAGCTATCACAGTGCTACTTGAGGCCTCAAACAATTCAGGATGCATCAGTGCTTCCATTGTAAGTCATGGTTTTCAGAATGTAACTACACTAAATACATTATTTCTGCTACGAAATATTATCAACAAGGTATGTTAGCAACAAGATTTGATTTTAATTAATTTGTTTTAATGGAAAGCCTTTGAGAGTGACAGAGATTGGCTTTGGCGTGGGTTCAAAGCTTGTGTGCTTCCCATGGATTATTGTGTTGCCTGGCCCCAGCCTTCCCAGCATCATCTCTCTTTTGGAAGGCTTTGCATTATGGTGAAAGGATAAAAGGCTACTATGAGGGCTTTTCTCCTCTGAGTGCTGAGGTTAAAAGCAACAGTCTTAGTTTCATCCATACTAAATGTTGAATTTGAATCCAGTTTTGTGGGAAATAAACAGTTCTGTTATTAAGACATTTAAACACAAAGTTTGCCAATTTGGCCAGTTCGTGTTCTCTGCTAAAAAAAAAAAAATATATATATATATATATATATATATATTCATGAAGTGGCTCTTCAGTAGCTCCAACAGCATTATGAATACAATTTATTTACTTCATTTTCAGATAAGCAGAAATCATGGCTTGATTTATTACTTAAAGGGGAAAAAGGAGAATTAGGTAGGAGATTAGTTTCCAGTATCATGGTCTGCTCATTTTCAGCCTGCAGATTTGTGTAGGGGCATGAGCCTTTGTATAAATAATTTTTTGCTCCTCTAATGGAACATGGACATCTTGAGGTGATTACTTCTTGCAACGAACTTGTACATTCAGACTGTCAGAGTGTAGGCAACAGGACATTAGCTTCTGCAGTTGTTGTCCTGCAGGAACTCTTCAGGCTTTGCCTGTGGAGGATAATTACAGTTTTTTTGGGAAGTAAAAATCCCCTCTCTTCAGCAGCTGCAGAATATATGATTAGGTACCACTGCCAGTCTGGTTGCTGAGCCTGAAAATCTGGTCCTTTAAACTGCTTGCTGTTTGATTATGCCCCTCTGTCAGGATTTGGGATTCCAGCAAATGGCTCCCACAGGCAGAGGTAACAGACACAGATTGAAAGATGCCCTTACATTTCAAGATATACTCCCATATGGCTGATCAGGACTCTATATGCATGTATATATGTGCTGAGGAGGGAATTAAGATTTTCTGTTTACAAGAAATGTGAAAAAACTAGGTATTCCTTAAGTATCTGCTCATCTGGGAGTAGTTGAGGATCTTTCATGAAGAGGACAGCCATGGATGGGAGTGCTTAAGGGAGTCATGCTTAGGAAGGGTGGGTGCAAGAAGAAACTGTATTTCCTTGTCTTTCTTTGACCACTTTTTAAATGCATTTCAGATTGTTCATAGACTCTAATGGTAAAATCAATGTTGGTGCAGGCTAGCTTAGGCTTTGCTGGAACCAGGACAACTCATGCTATCCAACTCATTTGAGGTAGAGCTTGGTAAATTTATGGTTGAAATGGAGTGACAAAGGTTTTAGAAACTGAACCAACTAGTATGAATTTATGGATGAAATGGAGTGATGACAAGGTTTCTAGAAACTGAACCAACTAGTATGAGTCCATGAGTGTCCAGCTTAGTGATATCCCCAGAGGAGATGTAAGTGCTGTTGATAGTGTTCATTTGTACCCTTTTTGTATGAATCACAGACCACAGTTTACTGGGGTTATCCCCTGACCTTCTGTTGTATATGCTGTCTTCTCAGGGGGGTTCTTTATTATTTTTTAGGCATACAAGAATGGCTGCAAGTAGGTAGGTAGGAAAAAATGGTGGGATCTGCTGATGCTGTGAGAAGTAACAGTGTGCTATCGATCCCTGGGTGGTTTATCATGTTCATATGCTCAGACCTGTCACCGCTATTACACCTAGAGGAGGATTCTCACCCAGGTTTGAAAGTCAGAAGTGGGTTAGTTGCTTGGTTTGTTACCATTTTAATTCCATTACAGAATGGGGTCTGGGCCACTTCCTTGGAGCTTTAAGTCTCTTCTATGACAGAAATGTAAGGGGTTTTTGTCTGGAATGGGGTTTGTTTTGCTTTAAATACAATGTTGTAAAGTTCTTGTTAGCAGCAACATAAGGTTACTTCTTTAAAAAATAAAATAAATACAGTCTACTTGCCTGCAATAGTGATACTTGCCTGCTTGGCCTGTGAGGCTTGGTGATGCTGGTAACATGTTCTCTTCCTGTGAATGGGGGCTGGGCAGGTGAGCCTCGCATTTGCAGCTTCTCAGTGTTTGACTTTTAGGACCTAATTAACATTTTTAATATACTTTTTTATGAATAGAATATGTAATACAGAATATTGCTTTATGCAAATTGTTTTTTGAAAAAATACCGAATAGAAAAATATTTACTTCAGTTTTAAAAAAAGCAACTTGTGCATGTAGGGAATATCTACAAAGATGATGCAAAAAGGTATTTTTTCCATCAGTATGGAAAATTTATATTTTACCTTTTTATATCAATGTATTTATCAAGCAGTAATAATTTTGAAAGATGAAGCATTTATCCTAGGTCTTACACTTAAAAACCCCAAAATATAAAAGCAAGAGGCATCCACTTCAACAGTTGTTCCATTAGCCATGTTCCAATCCCTCATGAAATGTATCCCTCAAAAAATGTGTATCTTTCTCCAGAAAGGTAAATCTCTATAGATTAGATTGATTTAATACTCAGTCCTTTTTAAACGTTCGCAGATTTACTTCGTGCCAAGGTAGTGCTCAAATATTGCACCTTCTCACTCAATAAGGTTTTTTTATACAAACATATTAACAGATTTCTGTGTTTAATGAGAAATTTTAGTCTTCTTTTGCCACTACATAGGCTGCAGCTGTTCTGAAAAGTTGACTAATGATTGCTCTTTCATGTACATCAGCAAAGGAATCATTTACCCAAATGTTATTTATCAATTGTCTGTGTGCTATGGGAGTGTTTATCATAGAAACATATTTTTCTCTTTTCCAAAGGCACAAAAACCTGCTTCAAAATCTTCTGAATGCAGCACTGGTCCAGACTGTGTTTGGAAATAAAGCTGCTGCTTTCAGAAAGTTTTGAATATTATCTAATTACCTACCATACAGTCTAATTTTCAGCTATAAAACTCCTGGAAACCAACATCTTTCACACTGTCAGGGGTACAGCAGGCAGTATCACAATAGCTCTTGGGCTGAAAAAGAAATATGCTGTGGTCTGACCTGGGTTTGCATGGCTGTACATGCAAATGTCTAGGGAAGGGTCTCGAGGCTGATCCTTCTTGGGGCAGAGACAAGTCTGGACACTTATCAGTGATGAGCAGTTTACTGGAAGTACTTATCGTGGGCTTTTATGTATGGATAGATATAGATAGTAAAATGAGAAGTACAATTTTCTCCTGTGTTGCTTATACAGTTGAAATTCTCTTCAAAAGTAAGATGAATATACTTAATTCTGTAAGTTTTGCAAACTAAAACTTTTCTCTCCATTTAAATTTCCTCCCATGGTTTTTATTTTTTACTTTACAATATGTATTCTCTTTGAAAGAGATGCTTTCTTTAGTTGCATTTTGCTCTGCTGTCTGACACGAATTCTGCCTTTTTTAGCAGTGTTTCTGCCTGAACTGGAAGAAAAAATAAAATTCTCTAGCCTTCTTTGCCTGTTTTCCATGTGATATAATGCCTTTGTGAGAGGCATTGGCAAGGAACTGAGGTGCAGAAAACTGTGAAATACATGAAAATCCTAAAAGCGTCATATAAAAAATTGAATGTCTAAATGTATAAAGCTCACACAGCATATCATCCTACTACATATTTAACAGTTTTTCCTGAGCAGTAGGCAGCTAGTGTTGGAAAGTTCATGAATATTTTATTCTGTGAGATGAAAAGTAACCATGTAGCAAACATACAAGACCTACATTTTTTATTTTCTTTATTCCTATTTTGGACTTCTGTTTTCATATGGGTGAATCAGCCTTTCATCTCCCACAAACCTTCTAAAATTATTCCCATCAACTTAGTAGTACACGTTGCTGAGGGCAGACCTCATCAGCTGGAGGTTCCCCTAGTGAAGAACTGAGCTAAGCAGCAGATCGTGACTGTTACTTTAGTCTTTGGGCAGTTTATGAAGAAAAAGAGAGGGAGTTCTGAAACAATATTAAATGTCAAAATTAAAATATAGTTTGAACCCTTTCTGCTGCTGGGAACTGGAATGTTCTGTAGCCTTCTGAACAGTGGATGGAAGCAGAAACCTGGGATGTTGGCAAATAATAGGCTATTTGACAGCAACTACCTGAAGAGAAACCAGCCATCCTCTATGAGAGGTTTGGTTCTGTTAGTCAGGCTGTTGTAGTTCTGCTAGAGTAAAGATGGAAGAGAAATATCATTTACAGGTAGCAATAATACATTTTCTTATATCAGAAGGCATCTGTGGAAGAAATAGTCAAGGCTTTGGCTATGTAAGCCCTTGTTCAGGTAAGAAACAGAAAAAGCAGAGATAGAAAAGGTTGAAGATAATTACTGTGAATTTAATTACGTAGATCATCTAGACAACCCAGAGAAAAGGATTCTTCCTACCAGTGGTGCAAAGTGCGCTGTTGTGATGGATCACATTGTTTGATCTGAAGGAGATAAGCCTTAGACTGGTAAAAATTGCCAACATTTTCCTTCAAGTCTACAGGTTAGAGGGAATGCATGATCTTTTTTGTCTGGGCAATTACTTTGTTGCCATGCTGGAGTTCTTCCACTGATTGTTGAACAGGTATCTGTTCAAGTTTAAATACTGTTTTATGGCTCCCCCCACCAAGTGCTCTTGAAAGCATCTGTTGTCCTCTGCCTGCATTTAAATTTTTTTTCCCCTCCCTTTCCTACCTTTCCTCCCTATCAGAAATCTGATTAGTTACACCTCACTCTCATTTTTCTATGTTAATCAGAGAGTTCCCTTTACTGTGGCAAGATTTCAGGAAAGTTAACCGAACATGCCAGTAGAAGTCCCCAAATGTCACATTATGTGCTTGACATCTGGAACAGAAGTAAAGAAATTATCTGTATGCATTGTAGTTGGAGACAGCAGAAAGGAAAGCCTTCAGCAGCAGCCAGCAGTTATTCAGTACAGATGCTGAAACCAGACAATCATTCTGCAGCTGTAGTTCTGAGGTGGCCAGGAGATCATCTGTAAGGGCCAGCAACTGAATAACTGTATTTTCATTTTTTAAAAAAAGCTAGTGTCTGGAAAGCAAATTCTGAAATGGGAGCTTGGAGCAGAACACAGATGAGGTAGGACAGCCAAGAGCAGCCAGTTCATGGTTGGTAGATGGGAAATGGAAAAGAGACAGGTTACACCAGCTGAAGATTTGTCATGGGTCTGTTTTATTTCTATACATCCTAAAATGTAAAATAGTATTCTAAGTGTGTTATCTCTATAAATCAGAAGGGATTAAGCCAAAAAACATGGAAAATATGTACAATTTCCATAGCTCCTCATTTGAAACTGAGGATTTGAAATGCTATTTACTGTATGCTTAAGAAAAGTTCAGGATAGTCTGTGACTGATAAATGTGTAATAAAATGTGTATGCTTACACATAAGCAGTTGGAGGAGAGGTTTTCGTCACAGCCAGTTGTAGAGTTAAAATATTGTTGAACGGTATTGGGAGGAGGAAATGCATTGAGCCTGCTGCCTTTCTTCCAATTCATATGGTCTAAAAAGAAGGCTGTACAAATGAATCTGGACTTGCCTCTTTTGAAAGGACTTTTGCTTTGCAGATCTATCAGCAAAGATGAGCATTGCACTTACAAAGACATAAAGTTACTGTATATTCCCATTTGCACTCTTGCTTTTTTGTGTGTGTGTGCATACTTTTCTTGCAAGGGTAGTCATGAGGATTAAATGCTGTGGTGTAGCACCAGTGTGCTGGAACTCCCTGAGTCCTCCTTCAGTTTTCCAAGCCCTCATTGCTTTTCTTTTTCCATGTAAGCTTGAGACTATTGTAAATTTTTGAAGCTTTTAGGCTTTTCTCTCAGCACATGTTTATACCAGTAGAGTACCACTGAATATTACTTCATTACATTCATCCCCCTAATCAACAGTGACTCTGAAGGTGAAACAGATGGAATTTGTTTGCTTATGAATTATGCAAAATTATAGTTTATTAAGTTCCTGCATTTTAATGGACAAACGAGCTAATGGCTATGTGGGTAGGCTGGGTACTACACAGTGTGTAGCTGTGTAGATGGACTACAATTGCTTCAATTGGCTAACTGTGCTTTCAAGTACACCTGTTCTCCGCTGTGGTTTTCAGCTGGAAAATCTGCCATCTGGAATCAGATCAGGTTTTGAACAAAAAAAATGAATGGCTGTAAATTTAGATCAAAACACTTTTTTTCTCAACTAAAAGAATGCATTTTTTTCATGGAACTTGATAACAGAAACAACTATTTGTTGAGAAATATAAGGATAATTGGAAAGTAAAGAGTTTCATATTGCATGCTAATGGATGACGAAAGCTGAAAATGAGGGAAATATGTGAGGTGTATTTGCACCACTTTAAATTCTGCAGATTGCATTTAATCAGAACCTGATTTAGCTAGAAATGGCTGTTTGTTGAAATTCCATTTTTTTATGTTCTAAGAGACAGAATATAAATCTCCCATGACCCCTTTTTGATTTAAAGGGAATGAACTGGAAAAGATATGAAGCAGTAGATGACAGGAGCGTTATTTGACCATTGCCTAACTTTTATTTACATTATTCACAGTCAGGACATCTTTCTTTTTTTTATAGCTGGGCAAAGTTTGATGGAAGATTCTTTAAAAAATCAACTTCCATTTTGGTTTTGAAAGACAGTGCACTAACCCAGTTTCATAATGCTAGCCCTGAAGCTCAAGAAAGTCTATTGCAAGGTATCTGATAGTGTAGAAAAGGCAATAATTAAGGTGGGAGAGTTAATATTTATTGTGAGTTTTCTTGTAAGTGTGAAGAGATTGTGGAGATGTAGATAACTTACTAAAAAGAACTAATATCTAAAGAAAAATAGGAATACTCTGTATTAGCAAATTAATGTTTAGTGGTTAATTAATTTTATAGTTCCTCCTTCTTCGTGTGAGACAGTCAAAAACTGAAAAGATGAGCTAAAGTATGCCTTTGTATGCACTAGTACCAGTGCCTTGACCTCAGTGTGATTGCAGAGCTATAACAACTGCTGAAATGTGGCTGCTAAGAGGGAGCCTGAACGAGTTTCCTCGTCTGCTAAGAGCAAAGGCAGATCTCCTTTCCCGCAGGCATCAAAGCTGGCATTACAGCTACCTGTGTCCTGTCACCAGGATGGAGGTTATTATGACTAAAGGATACGAGCTGCAAGGAAGAATTATTTATTTGTCATTCAGGTCTTCCAAAATGCATTGGGAAGGTATTCAGAGCCAAGATGAAATGCTTTCTTTGAAATGAAATAAGGCTGCTTATACATTTTTTTTTCCTATGGGACTGGTAAGCTGTAGGAGAGGAGAAGTAACAAGCAGCTTGGGGAAGAGTGGCAACACTGAGCCACTCTGGTAGCTTCCAAAATGGTCAAGGACATCTTCTTCCCTAACATTCCAGTCACTACTTTGTGGTGATTGCTGTTTCCTCTTGCTATTTTTATGCCAGGGAGAGTGATTTTAGGTGTTGATTTTATTGGTTTGAAAACATTCTTTTTTTTCCTGTTCAAAAGGGAAGTGTTTGACTGCCGATACTGCATGATGCATAAATGATGAGCACTGATGACAGCTGCTCACTCACATTTGTCATCATTATGTAAACCGCCGTCTGTCAGAAATGGGCACCGTCCGAATAAAAAGCAGAAGAGCTCTGCGGAATGTCAACCACTAGGCTGGGCTGAGCTACAGCAGGGCTGGAAAGATTGTCTAGGTGTAGACTCAGCTTCTTCCTACTGTGCTTATTGAAATGATTGGCTTTCAGATGAAATTGGTGAGCCTTGGCTGGGTGACATACATGCCTTGCTTCTGGTAGAGTGCTCCCAAATAAACATCCATCAGCAAAATAAGCCAATGATGTAAGTTGTTTCAAACATTGCCACTGACTGTGGTGGGTTTTATGTCATGTTCACTGTCAACAGCAGTGCTATACTGGGGAGAAAAGTTTGACTACCTGGTTTGATTGCCTTCTCTAAAGATACAGTATTTTTATCCCATTAAAAAGAGATTGTTTAAGAAAATTCCAGTTAAATATATTAAAAAAAAAAAAGCTAATGATAGTTACAAATTCCTGTACAACCTTTTTGCTTTTCAGGTGCTTTTTTGCAAGTTTATCCCTTTATTTTTATGTTACAGCTAAGTTAGCACTCGTCTGAACTCAGCAGGGTAATATTCCACATTGACCAGTATACAGCAATACTGTAATGATCCCCAACTGAGACAGTTCCTACAGCAAAGGGATTTGTTTAGTTCACAGCCCAGGCTTTATGTTGCTGTGATGTTAAAAATTTTCATTCAGAATTGTTGATAGACTGTGAGTCGTGCTTTAAAAGAAAATATTGAAAATTCCTTTTAAAAAAAATTTCCTCATGTCCTGTAAATCAGAGAGTCATTGCAGAATGATGGTACCTACCTCAACGGTGCTGCAGCAGAGTGCATGAACAGGACAGGAGACAAGTGAGGGCTAAATTTGTGTACTCTAGAGGTTTACCTCTCCATCTCGGCAGTGACGCAATATGATACATCCCGCTCTTGATCACAGGCTGTTTAAAATGTGATTAGTGCATTTAGTCAAAACTTAAATATAAATAGAAAATAACTATCCATATACAAATATTTGTTGTGTGTGATTTTTTTCCCCTGGAGTAACACATTAGCCAGTAAGGGGTTTCCTGCAGTTCTGTGATGTTTATTAGCTACTGTGCCATGCTGTACTTTAGAAAAAATGAACTCTTTTCAATTTTATGAAGCCGTAGAAGAACCTTTATTTGAACAGTTTGTGGCCAAATGTCCCAGATGATGCATACAGAAAACAGCAATTTTAATTTGGAATGTGTTTTTAGCCTTTATCAAATACTCAACATATCAGAATAAAAAACGTTTTTCATTGCTGTTTACGCATGGTCTCAGTTTCCTGAGATTGCAGATTGTGTGTTAAGGAGTTTGGAAGTACGACGACAGCAGTGTGAGGTCTATAGAGTTGGCCTTCTGGAGCAGAACTGAGCAAGTGTTTCATTATGGTGCACACAATCAGGCAGTTCCCCATACACAGCACTTCCAGTCTTTGCACTGTAGTCAGTTCTGTGCCACACACTAGAAGACAGGTACAGATTTTTCATCAAGCCTGGCCTCCTCCTTAATCTTATCTTTGTTTTTAACAGCACCGTGGTCTTTCCTGTTCACTCCTGCATTATTTATGTTTTGCTGCCAAGCTCTTTTTCTGATTCTTCTTAATCCACTTACAAAATCTACTTTTTCCAACTTTGTCTTCACTAGGAGGCAGAAGGTTAAAAGTTGGCTATGTTTTCTTTTGCCATACTTTTTGAAAACTTCTCTTACTCCTTTCCAAACTCAAGAAATCAGCTTCAGACATAAAAGCCACCTGTATTTTTGTCTGTTGGTGTTGTGCTGGTTCAGCCATCATCATTTTATGCTGCCATCAGTTGCCTGATCACACAGGCCAACACTGAAC
>JAVSBS010013793.1:0-15831 GCA_033124195.1 Coracias cyanogaster | reverse complement strand
TGATCTGTCCTTGTCTGGACACAAGAGGGCTGATAACAAAAGCCCTTCCCAGGAAATACTTAGGCACATTCCTAAATATATCATCAGGGTGAATATTTGCAATCCATAAAGTTAACTACATCTGTGAACTATTTATAGTATCTAGGCTCTAAGGGGTGGGTATGCAATTGTCTCCACCACCTTAAAGACTCTGCCTGTGGTACAAATTACAGCCTAATTAGAAACACAGTATAAAATTCCGGTGCACACAAGTCTGTTTTGCTCCAATGAGAGCAGCTAAGAGCAGCCATGAGCAGTGGTGTTGCTGGTAGTGGGTCTCTTGTTAAGACACCATCACTTGATCATTCTTGATGCCGTCCTATTCCAATTATATCTGTCCTCCTGTAACTTCTCTGGGCCAGCACCAGAAACTTGCAAGTGGCAACTAAGTATTCCACTAATGTGAGCCAAAAAATTTATTTTAGCCAACAGTATGTTGTCCTGTGGCTTCTTTCCCCTCTTTTTGTCATATGTTTCACATTAGGGATGTCTTTTGGAATGAAACATCCAATTACAGCAATTTTTAAAGAAAGAATGAAGCAATATCAGCCATATCACACTGCAGCCTGTGTGAACTCCTTTTAAGTGAACTGCTTTACAGATCCCAAAGGGCACTTCCCTGTCTGTCTTGCTTCAACTCTTCAACTCTTCTCCTGTCCTCTCCTTCTTCAGTGCTCTGTCACTTCTGTTTCATGCCACATTTCTTAGATTTCTTCTAGAAGCGTTGTCTGTCCAGGTGGAGAAATGCAGTCGCTGTTCTCGGTACTATTAATTTTAGTTCAACTTTAATGCTTACACAATTCCTTCCTTGAACAATTTAGTCTAAATGTCTGTCTTCCTTTAGATCAAAGTAATTCCTTAAATGCATTCTCATACTAATGACATTATTTCATTTTCTTTTGGCTTTGTAATAAACTTCTTTGCTGGAAAATGAAGACAATAGACAACTAAAAGTTAGTGTCTTCTTCTCAGTCTCTCAGACTAGCTCTCTTTACACAGACTGACATTTAAAATGTATGTATATGTGTGGTACATACACACAAACAGATAAACATAAGCATATGTTCTAAAACATAAAAGTGAAAATGTTGCCTGAACACAGCAGGGTTGGAAATCCACCATACCAGAATCAAGCCAGTTGGAGGATTTTTAAAAATAGCCGCTTTGCTTTTAAATTGTGGCTGATATGGCTCCTTTACCTACTTTACAATTGGCTGGCCAGTGAGTGTTTGTATGAGTTGCCTCATTAACCAGATTGCAAGCTATGGGTGTGATGAGCAGAGGGCACAGATGGTCACCCGTGAGCTGTGCAACCATGTGATGAAGAACATAAAATAGAGCAAGACCTGTCTCTGCACTGTCCTCATTGTTTCCTAGAACAAACCAAGAACAGCATTAGGCAAAATGCATAAATAGATGTACCTTAGTCCTTTCTTAGGTCTGACTTAGTGAATTAAAAGTAACCAATTCTTTCAGACTTCAGTAGGTCTTTTTTAACAACAAGTTCTAACAAGTTAACATCAAGTTTTAACAAACATGATGGTTTGTTTGTTTTTAGTATTAGATTTTCTGACAACCTAACTCAAGATACTGGAAATTCCCTGAGTTTTGGGGTCCCTCAGTGGGAAAGACTTGTGAACTGAAGTACGATGACAACTCAGTATCATGCACAAGGCAACCTCATTGCTTAGACACACTAGAGGTGTGCTAGGAACAGAAGGAGGAGTAAAATTGCAGTGGGAAATGCCACACAGGAGGCTGGTAGAATATCAAGACAGCATTAGGCTGCAGTCCATCTCCTTCACAGTATAACATTAAAGGCTATCTTCTGTATATAATTAATTGCTGAATTAGACTGAAGATAATAAAAGCATATGCTTGCCCCTTATGGAAATCAAGCCTCTTTCGGGTATATCTGTCTCAGCAATCAAACCTTGACCTGTCTGTCAGCACAGGCATGTGGATTTCAGAAAGATCATGTCCATGTCTATAAAGGATGAACTTGTCTATAGTTGATAAGTACACACAGTTCACCCACCTCTACACGGCCAGTGAACATTGTGCCCACTTTTCACAGTCTGCACTGGACCTCCAAACAAGTGAGTTTACCCACTTCTTTCTCTACCACCATACCAATGAATGCCATTTTCCTATTAGCCAGTGGAAGGATTTTACCTCTGCTGGAAATATCTAACTAGCATGTTACACAACACTGATAAAAATGTATTACTTTAGAAATTAGTGCCAGTAGAATTCTGTGCAATGTTTAGACAAGGCAATGGAAGGGAAGGGCAGTCAAATAAGATGCTTAAACCATTAAATGTTTACATTATAAATATTTATCTTTGGAAACTAGACACACTGATATTCCCTGAATGTCACCAGCTATTAATTGCATAATCTGTGATTGTAAACATGCTTCTGTTGTTTCCGAAGCATTTGGGGCTTTAAAGGCTGAGAACAGTTGAAAAGCAGTCAAAATTTATTACCAAATAGCTTTTTCACCAGAAAGATTTCCTTAATAGCTTTTTCCTTGGAAGGATTTGAAATTGCACCATTTCATATCTCAAAGCAACCATCTCAGAGACGAATTGGAAACACTGAAGATGAAGGAGGCTCCAGTAAGTCTCCAGAAACTCACAGATGGGTGATCTTGCTGTAAAAGTTTGCAAAGCAACCCATATATGACCATAAGAATGCCTATTCCAAGCAAGACTAGATGCCCATTTTTAGCAGCGTCCTGCCACCAACAGTGACTGAAAGCAAATACTGTATAAGAAAAATCAAAGTAACGGTAATTTCCCCACATGGTCTGCAAGCCACTAGCAAGGGCTCTCCAGCAGCACTTCTGTTCAGCATAAACTATGCTGACATCAATACAGGCGTTCTTTACATAAATAAATGTGTAATATTAGCCCAGTGGTCAGGCTGAGTTTTTTCACTCTGTTTTATAGTTGTTCCCTCCCTCAGCCTTTCTCTCTATTATGGTACCATAGGCCCCCAGCTGCACCAGGCTACATGATATCTCACAAGCCACAGGAATCCCATCAAAGAGGACTCCTGGCTTGGACCATGTAATAATGGATGCAGAACACGTGACTGGATCATATAATGCATATTCCTGTATGCAACAGAGCACATTGTGGATGTCTTACTAGGCATTTTACAGTGTGTAGTGGATGGCCCTTCACAGCTTTCTAAAATACATGCTCTGACATAGCATTCTCCTGGCTGCAAGGCAAAGCTGGTGGTGGGCTGTTAGGCAGCCTCAGCACAGATTAACACCACAGAATCATGAAATCATGGAATTACTTAGGCTGAAAAAGACTTTTAAGATCATCAAGTCCAGCTGTTAACCCAGCTCTGCCAAGTCCACCACGGAACCATGTCCCTGTGTGTTACATCTACACATCTTTTAAATACCTCCAGGGATGGTGACTCCACCACTTCTTTGGGCAGCCTAGGCCAGTGCATCACAACGTTTTCAGTGAATAAATATTGCCTAATATTCAATCTAAATCTCACCTGGCACAACTCAAGGCTGTTTGCTCTTGTCCTATCACTTGTTACTTGGAAAAAGAGACCAACCCCCACCTCACTACGACCTCCTTTCAGGCAGTTACAGAGAGCCATAAGGTCTCCCCTGAGCCTCCTTTTTTCTAGCTTAAACAACCCTAGTTCCCTCAGCCACTCCTTGTAAATCTTGCTTTCTAGCCCCTTCACCAGCTTCATTGTTTGATGCAGGCAGCTGCAACAGGGAGTCAAACACCATGAGGGAAGTAACCTCTCTGTGCTATAGGTATGAGAGGCACAAGTGCAGTAAGAGGTGGGTGTAAAATGATGGGGAGAAGAGCTTGAAGTGAGGGTTAAATCCTCAATCTCATGGTCTGCACAAGCTTGTCAGTTCTATGGAGGGAGAGGGGAGAAAGCCAAGTGTCAGACCGATGCATCTTATCTCTAGTAGTGGGATCCTCGTGTCTCTTCAATTGCATCCTTAGCCAGTTCACTTTACTAATTTACAGGACTTTCAGAAGACAATTATACCTTTAAATGACCTCTCACCTGGAAAAGAATCATGTAGCATGCAAGTTAATAACTCACATCTCAGCTGTGTATTTCTGTATAGAGCAGTGAAGTCCATGAAAGTTCTGTAAGTCAACAACACCTGGAAACCTGACTCTGCTCTCTCCTAGCTTCTGACTGGTCCTCTCTCAACTGCACTTCCTCCCCTCCCTAAAACAACTCCCTTTTAAATTAACATTTTACTTAGAACTGATTTATTTGCAGAGGTGACAATGTGAGTATGTTTCTGTGTCTGCTTGTTAGAAAAACGCAGCATCAGTGGAGTAGTGATATGCATTGTCGAGAGCTGGCTAAGTACCAGCTGTAATTTGCAAAATCCCCCAGACTTTCACATTTCAGGAACACTTCTTCTGATCATTCTGTTTGAACCTCCTTGTTCTTTATTGATGAAAAAGAGTCAGTTTAATGAAAAGGATTTTTTTAAAAAAAGTTTAATTTCCAAAGCCTATAAAATGTTCTCATTTGATATTTTGAAGCTTTTTTTCCCACTTAATTTTTGAAACAAAATTTCGTCTAAATCAATAGTGCTTTGTGAAGAATATTGGAAGCATTGACTAAAGTTTCTGGAAAATATCAACGAGTCAGTACAGTCATGTTAAATTATTTGGGAGAAATAACTGACTACAGAAATGTGTGTGCAGCATTCCCATACAAACGAGATTTATTGCTTCCTGCTGTTAAGATCTGGTGGGTAGCTTTGCAGATAGCAATGGTTTTCTTTCCTCTGTAGCATACTGCACAGCTCTTTACTTAGCACTAAATTTGCCTATAATGACTAAGCTAGTATATAATTACTATTCATGTGTACTCTCTATGCTTTGTCATTGCTCCTAAGTATTGAAAAAAATCTCTTAGAAAAAGGAATAAAGTAGAAGGAATAAAATTGTGCTGTCATTTGGAGGTATGTCGTGGTTCACATGAACGTTACTTGGTGCTGCCAGAATTGAGCAGCACCTTGTTGAGTCTTATTGAGCCTTACTCCTACTCCCTCTCTCTACACTGAATCAATTTCTCACAAGTCTTGTCCTCAAGTTTTTCAACTCCAGTTTTTGAAATCATTAGAATGATTTTGGCATTGCTTCCAAGACAAGGTCAATAAAACTTCAAGGTCTTGCTCTGAAAGCTTGGTCGGGGCTATGAAGCCTGTCTGTGTTTTGCCTACGTGCTGTGTGTCTATGCAAAGTTAAAAGAAAATCATATCAGCTAGCTGAAATCTCCTATTTCCATACAAAAGGGCATGCAGTACTGCTGGAAACTGCTATACCTACTAAAAGTATGAGACCTGTTTCTGTGTGAAATCCAACTAAAAATATACATGGCACTAACTGCTGCCCCACTTTGGAAAGGAACACACCTTTTGGCTTTGTTGAGTTTGAAATATTTCTCTCAGATGGTTACAAAATATCATAGGTACTGAAAGTTTAGATTTCATTAGATAAGCATTTTGAAATTTCAGAACTTTTTATCTCACTCAAAATATTAAGATATTGTTGTTAAAAAAATTGCTTTGAAAAATGAGGATACTGAATCCACTAAGATTTTTTAATTTTTATTCTTGCTGACCTCTATGAAAAAGACCAATTTTACAAATCCTTATATGGCAACTTTCTGCAGTCAAGAAGTGAGTCTTCTCATTTCTTTATCCAGCTGTCAGGCATCCAGGCTGGGTTTTCCAGCACTGCTAGTACAGAAAGATTGGAAGGTGCAAACGTCAATACGTTCCTCCCCAAAGGTATCTCAGATGGGGAGGTTGAATTATCCACTCACATTGCCTTCAGAGGGAACAAGGATGGCCAGTTTGGAGTACACAGCTTATTTTTAGACAGCTGAAATTCAGAGGGATGAATGCCACTCAAAGAACCTAAATCAATTTTAATACCTCTATGAGTAAAAATTAACCTAGATAAAGAGCTGCAGTATTAAATCCAAACTATCTATATTTTCCCCATCAAAACAAAACAAAAAAAGCCTAAGTTAACTTGAAGTTGGGGTCAGAGGGAAAACAATGTGTTATATAACAAAGGACTGACTTGTAGAACTGATTCTGATACAAAGGGCTTGCAGGAGAGAAAAGATATCAGACAGCAAAAGAATTATCATTTTCTGGTGTCAGAAGGAGAGAAAGAGGTCAGGATAAAACCTGGCGTATCTTAGAGCTTTCAGTTGTATAGCTAGAGGATAAGTCTATCTTTTTATCTCCTGAAAGGTGTTTGTTCATTTGTTTGTTTGTAGCAAAAACTGACAAATTTTTTTAATCTGACATCAGATTTGCTCTCCAATTAAATTGGTTTGAGGAGTTTTTTATCAATGTGTTCTGGGAAACTATCATGTAGATGCAGCATATATTAGCAATGTCAGAATACCATCTATGAGCAGAAGAGAAAGAGCAGAAGACAGTGAAATGAAATATCTGAGTTTTTAAATTAATATGACAAACTCTGAGATTTAATATTCAAAATAAGCATGAATGTCAGAGATAAAGAAAATGCTGCACCTCACCAATGAATGCTTTGTACAATCAGCAACTTTGCAAAGAGGCTTACAGTACTTTTTTTCATCTGAAGTTTTACACTAACATTAAAACAAATACTCTGAACTCCCATCAAAGCCCCATGAACTAACTTGTTACTCAGTCCTCCTAACGTTAACTTCTGTATGTGTGAAAATGTCATTCACAATAGTTAGTGGATAGTCATTGTGCAAATCCGATGTACTCTGATAATTTTTGGAATGAGATTATAAACTGAATATTCCCTGTAGACAAAATCTTCAGACTTTAGTTGTCCAGGAGAGGCCTCAGGAGTGGTTAAATCCAGGGATTTGTGAGACTCAATAATCTGACTTCTTCATTACCAAACAGCTAGAGAAGAGAATTCTGCTTTCTGTCCACAGTCATGTGGTCTTCAGCCTAAGGTAGCCCCAGTTTCTCAAAAACAGACCAAAAAAACTAGTTAATTCCATGCTATTATGCAATTCTGTCCATCCACAGAAAACAGCAGATCAACTTCAGATTTCAAGACTGAAGATCATCTTTATTTCAAACTACTGCAAAAGATGAGTAAGTACTGAAACAGTCAGTGAAGGGAAATAGAAACAGCCTTACAAGTTATTTGAAATATTTCGTTTGAGTTCGGCTTTCATGTAATGCAACTGAAAAATCTGAATTAGTCAGTTTGAAATGAAGCAACAAAGATTTTGTCATTCTGAAAATGCCAGCCTAGGGCACAATGATTTGATGTTGCCATGCCTTTTTTACTGAGTGAAATACAAAGAAATCAGACTTATTTCAAGTTTATTTTTCTTTATACATAAATATAAATAATATAGATATAAATGATATTTTTCTTTAGTTCCCCTGAGGTTTCTTTAAATCCTGGATTGCAGACTTTCTTCAAAGAAGGAGAAATTCAGGATCTCCTTCTGGAAAGAGACTTTATAAACTGACCCATATTGTTGTCAATGTCTACAGCACAATGTTGTTTGACAGAGCAATGGTTTAAGTTAAAAGTATAGCATTTAGGCAGTATCATTTGTTTATGACTCATCTGAAGTCTGTCTAAAAAGTCCATCTAATACATCTGCTGCAGAATATAGGAAAAATCCACATTCTAAAATAAAACCAGCTAAGAAAGATGCATGCAAGTATAACAATGGGGACTACAATCACCAAATCGATGCTTGCTTGTTTGTCTTCCTCTGTGTGGAAGAGGAATGCTGTTTACAGCGCTGTTCGCCCCCGTAAAAATCCCAACACACACACCAGCTTTATCTTCATTGGTCTTTGCTGGTGCAGTCATCTCTGCTGGTTTCTTTTTGTCCTTATCAGTGTTAATGGTAAAGATCATTGCAAAGCACAACAGAAAAAGAAACTATTATTACACAGCACATGGCATAGTGTAACTCTCTTACTGGTTGGAACTCTTAACTAGAACTAGAATTAATGTTGTGTTTACATAGAAAATAATCAAACGTATGTTAAATAAAAACACTCCAAATACAATCAGTTCAACTGGGTTTCAATTCAACCAGCCAGCTGGAAAATATTTCATATAAGGAATAGAAATAGGGTCATAATTAGTCTAAGCCACACATAAGTAATAAGGTTATATATTCAGATGGTTTAAGTTAGAAGAATCTCATCTAGTTCTAAATATTGTGTGATTGTCAGACTGGCAAGTGGAGCTGGATGCAGGATAAAGTTATTATGAAACATGCAGTTTAACTCCCTTGCAGGCCAGTTTATAGTTTGTTTGCTATGCCCTTAACCTAACCCTTCATTTTTATAAAAAGTCTTGAAATCAACATGTTTTGACTGAGGAGTCCAAAGAGGTTTGTGTACCGGGACTTGTGCCTTTCTTTTTAACTATTTCTTTCACTGTACATCATGATCCAAAGCTATAAAGTAACGCATTCAAGACCATCCATTGCAAATATAATTTTGCAGCTTTATCTGACTCAGATGAAAACTCATTTTTCCAAAACCATCTACTGCGGAAAGCTTTCAGTAGCCTTGCCTGTATCTTTTGTACTAAAAAACACCACTTTACTGAAGTTATTAATTACTGCTATGTATGTAGTAATTAACACTCTACAACCAGAATATTGTAAAAGTAAATTAAATCTTTAGTTACTTTTACAATTACGTGTAATTGAGTTGACTGTCTTTTTAGTGATCTATAACAAAAGAAGACCTAACATCCTATTAATGTTAAAAAGTACATTTAAATCATATAGTAGTTGCTATGAAAGAAACAGAAGACTGCTTGCTTTCCAAATAATTTTAAACTCAAATCAGGTTAAAAAAATACAAATTCTGAAATGTTTAAGGAATGAATATTTTTAAAATAACATAATACTTTTAATGCTGTTTCTTTAATAAAACCGTTGTGTTTGCCAAGCCTGAATACATAACACTAGGTTGGCTGTGCTGTTGCTTGAATAACTTTGTAATCGAGATACATTTACCTGGATGTAACTGTAGTTTTTATTGAGATTTGGGAGGAATAAGTCTCATGGAAGTATTATACTTCCCATATACGCAGATTTCTTTCAGAAGTATTTCAGTTTGCTGTATGGTACTGCCGAATATTTTTAAGAAATAACTTCATGTCATCATGATTTCAAACTTATACGGTCTTTTGAAGGAAAACTTATGCTGATGCACCACACCTGACTTTTGGATTTGGTGCTCTGCAAGCTTGATTGTTGGATCTGAATGACATTTCTGCTGTCATTCACCAGGGTTTAATATTGTCGGATCATGCAACGTCTCCCTGTTGGCATTCACGTTGCATAAACAGCCCACAATTATAAAAATGAAAGGCTGTTATTGCTGCAAGAAGGATGCAGCCCTACCCCGGAGTGCGCGAAATGATGGGTTGCAATCACCAGCCTCAGATAAGCATTTCTGAACGGCCCCTTTTGACGGAAGTTCGGGTCTGAGTTTCAGAGCCCTATTCAGTGTGGTAATACACATAATTGATGCCTTTTCATCCTCTTTTGTTCGTATCTCCAGTGAGCATAATTAAGATCTTGTGAGGGGGTAATGAAGTAAACATTTCAATGAGTATCTGCAGCAGTTTGATGGCAGATGCCTGCAATTAAAGTACTGTAGCTACATTACAGCACATATATTGCAGGTTGCTTTCACATCCTTTCAGAACTTCCCAAATGAATGTTTGTGGGTTTTTCCTGGATGGGACGATACCAACCTGAGCCCTAAACCAGGACCTACACAAAGACCGAGAGAAGTCAAAGAGAAGTCAAACAGGACATGGACTAGACCCATACAGATCTTGGGCTCACCTTTGCTTTTCTTTTTGTGGAAAGAACTTTGACTACGGTGATACAAGTTAGAAAAATGGAATAAAGCTATCTGAGTATTTATTTTAGTTGCTGAAATTTAGTCAGATTTAAGAAGGATAAGGGGAAAAGTATGAGAGAAGAAAGTGACCAAATGGAAGAATGGACATGGTAGCTAACTCAATTCCTTTGCCAAAAAAATCACTGGCACATCTTGAGGGCTTTGAGAGTTTACGAATATATACACATCAGACCATGCTTTCAAGCTCAGGACCAGAGGATGGGTCAAGATATCCTTTGTGGCATGGAACACCCTAATTTTCATTAAAAGAGTCTTGACTGCTGCCCATAGGGTCAGGGCATCCCGCCAGCTCCTAAAGAGAAAAGAGCAAAGAGCCATGGAGGTGAAGTGCCAGGACAGTGCTGCCAGACTCTCTGAGCGCTGTTCCCCCCTGCTGCCAAGCACACGGGAGAGGGTCTTTCGGGGCCTCAGCTCTCTCCTGCCGCAGAGCAATGGGGATGGAGGTGCCCTGTGGAAAGGACAGCTGCAGCCCCCGTGCAGCCTGCCTGTGAGGGGAGGAGAGAAGGACCGACCTGTCCCCATCTTTTCCAAACTCACCAGCCCCATGGCCAGGTCCACCTTGGCTGCCAGAGGGGATGGGAGGTGGCCGCTGCTCTTCACAGGCCTGCAAGAAATGCACTGTGCTCACTGAGCAGCCCCGCAGCAGAAAAGGCCCCCAAGAGAAAAGTGAGAGATGGGGACGGCTGAGATGGCAGCTGGAGTGATCCTCACCTTTCTCTGGACCTCAAGCATCCACTTCAGGATGCTGGTATTTAGCGGGATGGCCTGGGCAAGGGTAGAAGAACAGAAGGTGAGAAGCAATGGCCCTGATGCTGGGCTGGAGCAGCCTCTAGGGGCAGAGCCCAGACAGGAGGGACACTCACAGATCTACAGCTTCTCAGCTGCCTCAGCAGGTGCTGGAAGGAGGGCAGCTGGATGACTTGGGCTCCCTCCACTCCTTCTGGTGGCCTGTGGACAGGGCAGGGGCAGACAAAGAGCTGTGTGAGGCCTGAGCCACCTTTTCACTCTCATGCTGGCCCAGGGAGCACTGGCAAGCTCCCCCGAAGGAGGCAGGTCTTGTCTGGCAGTGGAGCGGAAAGCAGCGGCCGTGGTGAGGATGGAGCTGGCAGGTGTTGGCTGGACACAGTGGGCAAAGGGGCTTCACCAGCTCTGCCTGCTCAGAGGTGCCCGCAGCTTGGGGGCCCCTGTCCCCGTCTGGGGAGCAGTGTTTCCGCATGGCACGGCTCTGCCTGGTGCATCCCCCCATGAAGGGAGCGTGGGTTGGCCAGGCTGAGTTGGCAGGTAGGACTTACTCCTGGAGCGCGCTGAGCCAGAGCTCCTTCTCTGCCCGGGAGCTGCAGAAAAACAGGAGCAAGAGCCTGAGTGGCCGGCGCTGCCCAGGCCGTGGGCAGAGGTGGCAGAGGTGGCAGGCCTGGCCCTGGGCACAGCCAGAGAGGCTGGCCAGAGCCCCGTGGGGCAGGACAGAGACGCTGCGCAGGCCTCTGGTGGGCCGTGGCAGCGAGACTCACGGGAAAGCAAGGATGCAGGAGCCGCAGGGCCGGATAAGAAGAAGGGATTTGGTGGCCTTGTCTCCCTCCTCCTCAGCGGCATGGCCGGCTGCGCCGTTGCTGCAGTGCCCAGCTGGCTCAGCAGAGGCTATGAAGTGTCTCCTGGTGCCAGACAGTGCTGCTGGGCAAGAGCTTGGCTCTCTCCAGTAGCAGCCCCTGCAGACCAAGTGCTGTCCCAGCAGGCACTGGGCTGGGTCAACACAGCAGCATGGTGGTGTGATCAGCGGTGGCCCTGGGGCAAGTGGTGGGGAGGGCCCCTGAGAGCTCTCCCCATGATGCCCACATCTCTCTCGCACTGGGGAGCCCCGAGCTGGGCACAGCACTGCAGGCATGGCCTCAGCAGTGCTGAGCAGAGGGGAAGGGTCCCCCGCCTCCAGCTGCTGCCAAGGCTTTGCCCAGGGCAGCCCAAGGTACCATTCGCTGCTTTTGGGCAAGGGCCCCTTGTCTCCTGGTCAACTTGGTGTTCATCAGGACCTTTGGACCTTTTCTGCCATGCTGCTTTCCAGCAGCTTAGCCAAGCTGTCCCTGCGTGTTCTGTCACTGGATCCCAGTGAGATGAGGTCAGCACCTCCCTCTCCAGTCTTTCAATGATGAGAAGCTGAGAACTTTTTAAAATGCTTAAAATGAGATTCCTTATGGAAATAAAAGAATCCTACTTTTTTTTATTTCAGCTGAGCTTTACAAATTCATTGCATTTTAGGGAGCAGGCCTTTACCTCAAGCAGCTGTAGTGGGGACTATCTAGTGGTGCTGATACTTGTTTATGTCAGTGATCTCAAACTAAATTTATCTGACTTCCCCCCCCCAAAAAAGACGAAAAAAAAAGTCCTCCTTGAATCTCTGGACTAAAGCCCGTTTTTGGTGCACAGTTGTTTAGTGGGTGGGTGGACATCAATTTTGGGGCTGCGATTCTGGTTGACAATGCGAGCACTTTCCCTTGAATAGGCAGGCAAGGTGTCTATCCACAAGGAAAAAATTATTGTTATTCATATGTTTATTAATGCAGTGTGCAGGACTTTGTTTAAAGGAGGTGTTGTTGCACCTCTATTGAGCAATTGCCAGTTTCAAGCCTTTATAATTATCTTCTTATCAGAAAATAAATCCATGTCAGTAGCCAAGGTAACTTCTGAACATGACTTGCATAAACGTGTCACTGAGCAGGATTCATTGGAACCACCTTTGTTCCTTATCAGGGAATGGTAACAGATTGGATAGATCTCAGAAGAAGCTCATCTCTTCAGTTCCAGTGCTGTTGCGATGTCTAGGCAGGCTTTGGTGGCCCTATTTTTCAAGGGGGCCCCTGGTTAATGGATAAAGTGTTTTTTTCCCAGTGGCCCGTGCTCAGAACCCAGCATCAATCCCAGCGGGGGCAGCCACTTCCAGTCAAAAACAGGGTCTGTGGGAGCCCCCTGTGTGTGTCAGAACATTGTTTCCAACGTGGCAAATCTCTGCTCAGTTGCCCTTTCCAACAGCAGAGGGTCATAGCTCTATTTGCCACTTCCTTACCTGCAACCATAACATTCTTGGGGAGGAGAAAGCCAAAATTTCCTGCTTGGGACATTCAGCAATGAAGAACACAGGAGCCAAGGGCAAGAAAAGGAAAGGATCAGGCAAGTGGGTGAGTAATTGGCTCAGGCACTCATGCAGGAGTATTGAAGGAGGAGCTGTATTCCAGTTCCTGTCTTCAGGGATTAGTTTTGTAGCTATTGGTTTGCTTAGTTGCTTTCTTAATCCAGTGATTTTCCCGTGCAGTGGTGCCTGGTCTTGACAGCTTGGTGGGCTGTGTAACTTCCTGCAGCGGCCTTCGGCTCTCACACCAACACACGCACTGCGTGGCGATCCAGCTCCTTAGCACAAAAGTGGTTGGTTCCAGGATTCCTTGAAGGGCTTGGGGGTTTGTGCATACATAGAAAAAACATTGCTTGTCCACTAATTATTTGTGCCCCAAGATTTTCCAGTGAGGGGCCTTGCTTCTGCCAGGGCAAGTCACGTATTTTTAAGGAGACTCAAATGAGGTGTGGGCTGTGGGCTCTCTTTTGTCTTACTTCCCTGTCTTGCCTTCTGTCTCCAGGAGTCTCATCAATGTGCGTTTACCATGTGGTGGGGAGGGATGGCAGAGAACATGGACAGAGGGGACTGCTGGCACTCCAGGCTGAAAAGGCCTGTAGCTTTCTTCTGAAGCATCTTTGGGAGAAAGTTTTTTTGGAGCTTGAGTCGTCTGCTTGAGTTGTCCTCTGTGCAGAAAAAGCCCAGAGAGGACCCCAGGCTCATCCCCAAGATATCTGGCAGCACTTGAGAGTCCTGTCTGATCATCCTCCTGGCCAAGGGAGTGATTGAGCAGGGTAGTTTCTAGTCTGATGAACCTACATGTTCTGGAGAAGTGAGAACTGGAATCTCCTCCAGAGGAGGGAGAACTATGATTGAGTTTTACACTTCTGCTGTCAGCGCTACAGTTATTAGGCTATTGTAGGTGTCAGCTTTGCCTCATTCTCTCCTTGTTCAACTAGACGCATAATCTCAGGAGCAGACTTTGGGGTCTTTGCGACGCCTTAATGGAGAGACCTCAGTTCCAGTGGCAGCAGGAGTTAAGGTGCAACCTCACTAAGGAACAGTTTAGAAGGAACCTCTTACTTTAAGCAAATCTTTGTCTCTTTTTTCCTAAGCAGTGGTTCTTGACTGCTTTACAATTAGAGCAGGATTTTTGGATTACTCTTCAGAAGGACCTAATTGCCCTTTCTGACTACATAAGACGCCTTAGCGCCAAACTTTGGTTGTGTAAATCACCTGCTAATTTTTCAGCTTTGCACAGCCTGAGTTTAGTCCACAAATAGATGTAGAAGCTTAGATCGGAGAACTGTGATAGAACATGAAACTAAGTCCCAGTCTTAGTCTGTGATGGAAGAATATTGACAGATTCCTGCGTGTCATATCTTTGTTAAAAACTAGAACCAAAGGAATAATTTCTTATCATCCAGCGTCTATGTTGTGTCTCAAAACACACTCCTTCTCACTCTCCAGGACACAATATTGAAGTAATGGGATTAATAGTTAAGGTTGTGCCTTGGCACCAAAACGCATTTCCAGAAGCAAAGGTTTATGTCATGTTTTTGTCAGAGATGTCATTGAGCAAAGGCTCTGAAAGCCTCTGGCAATCTTCTTACTCCTTCTGCTTTCCATCTGCAGAATGATAGTTGTCCTTTGTCTGCCTCATGTAGATAGATTGCAGGCAATCTGGGAGATGAACGGCCTCCTCCTCCATGCCTAACGTAATGGTGTCCTAATCTTGAGCGTGTCTTCAGGTGACACTGTAGTATAGGTAGTGATACAAGTAAAGAAGTTTCAGTGTCCTTAGTCCTGGAGTGTTTCAACAGAATTGAGGCATATTGTGCAGTTATGTTACCTGTGATTGAAATGTGTTGACTGTGGAATTAGCACTGCAGAGTTTTCAAAGCTTTATGAAGGAGACAGCAAATGTGAGTTTTGGTTAGAAACACCCCTGAGCAAAACCTTTGCTGTGGTTGTGGCTGGTCTGTCTAGAGACTGTGGGATAAAACCTGCGCTCCAGGAAGGTGAGTCCCATTCCCAGCTCTCTCACTGGGTGTTGGTGCGACATCAAGGAAGCTTCGTATATATGATTAACTCTTAATAGTGAGAGGGCAGCTTTTTTTTCCAAGTTATTTGGAGCTGACATTCTCTTGTGTTGTCCCATGTTGCTTGTGGCAGAGCTGACTTGTTGACCTCTTCATCTTTGTCCCTGGGCACCTGTACATCTGATAATAATACAGTTACCCTTGTGAGGAGCTGGTAAGGTTCAGTATTTGTAGTGTTCTGGAAGAGACTTGTCTGAATGAGCCTATAAAGGCACATGAAATCTTGAATGACGTATTAACCTGGGCTTAGCGAAGATTTTCCACAGACTTGTTAGGTTAGGGCAGCGGCCACAAAATGGCATCAAATACATTTAGAATAGAGAAGAGCAGAAAAGACTAGAATAGTATAGAGCAGAGCAGCATTAAAATGTGAAAGATGGACAGCAGGGTCTGTCACACACCTGGACTCCTTGTTCTTCTCGCCCTGCCTGGGTTTTCTCAGTTGCCCATTGCTGAGGTCTCTGTTCCCAGCTTCCGCCTTTTGTTGACTGGCTGGCCATCACTCTGGGCAGCAGCTTTCTCTTTCTGCTGGTTTGTTGTTCCTTTAGCTGCAAGCGCCTGGCAACCTTTCCATGCAGTAGGACTGTTAGACAGGTAAAGCCATGATAAAGATGAATCAGTTCTCTTAA
>JAVSBS010013792.1:22281-41444 GCA_033124195.1 Coracias cyanogaster | reverse complement strand
TTGACAAACAGGCAAAATGCTGTGCTAATATTCCACCATTACACCCCGGATGCTGATAAGACCTTCCTGCAGGATGACAATTTCTGTGTAACCCTTTTGCTCTTCACTGGAAGACTGTCCTGTGCTCAGCATAGCTGGCTTTAAAATTCTACAGGGTTCTTAAAGAGAAGTTGTGCTGTCTAGCAAGACGAACTACCCTAGAATAGAGCTTTATTTATCTAGGAGGTGGAGCTGTAATAAAACAATGCCCAAGCAGTTTATATGCAAATGTATAATAGTTAACAGACTGCTGCTTCATGTGTTCAAAAAGCAGAACATCTAGCTGGAGCAGGCACCACTGATAAGTTGGGAATCCTCATAGTTCCCTGAACCTGCCAGGCTTGAAACCTCTTTGTCCTCTGGTTCTGGCTTTACTCCCACTACAAGTGCCACCACCAATGATGCGCAATGCTTCTCTGATGGCAACAGTCTTAAGACTTCGGGAGTTGTAACAGAGATGAAATTTTATTAGACTTGTGATCTAATAATAAATCTTGCAGCATTTTTAACACCAGATTGAGGAGAACAGATTTCTCTGCCTGCTGGAGGAACCTGTCTCAGATTTGCATCACAGTAGCAGAATGGAGGAAAGAAAATGAAGCGTAGGCAAGGCTGTGTCTGGCATTTTCTCAATTGGTATGTCTCTCCTACCCAGAACCCTCAGCAGACGAGTATTACAAGTGGTGTACAGGGCTTTAAATACACTGTGTTAGAGTCTTGGCAAATCATAGGTGAATTAGGCATCTCATTATGGAGATGCCTCCACTAGCAAAATGAGAGAAAATAGTTCTGACTGAAGGCAGTGATCCATCATCTTTCAAATTCTGACATTGTGAGGCAAGACTTACATCAGAAATCTGCTAAGAAGTAGTTGAATGTATTTAAGTACATGTAATTTGGCTGAACTTCAGAAGCTCACAAGCAATAACAAGTAAGTTTGGGTGAATGCTGTGCTATCAGATCTGAATGTGAAGACTAAAACACACCTGACACCGTGCAGCTAAACAGCTTGTTCTCTCTCTTCATCTTCCAGGTGAAGAAGATTGCAGCAGAATATTACGATAACCTCCCATATCACCAGTCCTGGATTCGTGTTCTGTGGGACTTTGTTTTTGATGACAGTATTGGTCCTTATTCAAGGGTTAAGAGACTATGCAAGCTGGCAAAAGAAAGCTAACAGACTAGCTCTGCCTGCTGCATTGGTGTTTTGTTTGTTCATGTGAATTACCTGAGGTTTCTACAGAAGTAGAAGGATGTTTGTGTGTGCTGAATTAGCATTGGCTCGTGCTCCTTAGACCAAGAGGATGAGTGTGAAAATGAAGCAATTGGATGCATGATTTTAGACTATTGATGCTTTTTAAGAGAGGATATTTGTGTATGTTATCCTGAGAAACCAGATTAGAGTGAGCTATGATTATGTGAACCTTTGGTCTAAGCTTAGATTTAACTTTCTGGGCCACATGTGCCTCAGTCTAAGTTTTGGCCTGATCCACAACAGAGAATGCTTGGTGTGTGTAGTTCAGGACTGGTTCCTCTTCATGCCAGATGAGATGTAGATGCTCTGCGTGCACAGGACTGTGAAGCAGGGAGGACTGCCACGCAGCAGTAAATAATACTTTCTGGACAACACAGGGGTGCCTTTAGCTCAATGTCTTGTCTAATCTAGTATCTTCTGATAATTACTAGTAGCAGAGATTTTGTATATGCAATGGTATATGTGTATATTTTTGTACATTTGTATCATTATTTAGTAGGATATTTGACTTTTATTCCAGGGCCTTGTCTAAACCTTTTCTGAATGCATTTCTGATCTTAAAATCTAATACACATTGTAGCTAACTGGCAGATCTGAACTATGGTGTGGAGAAACCCTGCCTTTAGTCTTCTGCTTGCTGCAGAAGGGAGGGAACTAGGTGATCCTTTCTCTCTCACTTTTTCAGCAGTATCCATCACTTCATGTTTCTTATCCTTTTCACCACTCTAAGCCTTTCTGGGAATGGGAAGGTTCTAGTTTTCATTGCTGCTTGCCAAGGTTGTTAATATTCCTGACCACTTTTCTTGATCTTTTCTATAGTATATACCTTTCTGTGCATAGGATTTTGGAGTATGTGTCAGTGAAGACATGGAGACATTATGGTGATATTTGTTCTTAACTGCTTTCAGTTAATTGGTCATTCCTCTGTCATTCAAGGGGCACCAACCTGACATTTGGGAAGCATGTGATACTCCAGCTATATAAAAATTGCCACATACCTGGAACATGGAGCTGGGATTGTTTCTCTCCCTATGCATCTTATTTTGTGCTGTTGACATTAACCTTCATCTGTCATTTCTACCTACTGGAATAGTTAAATCTTCCCACCTGTCCTCTCCAGCTATAAACTTTTGTCTATCCTCAGTAATTCTGTATCACCAAAAAAACCTGAATCACAGAATGGTATGGGTTAGAAGGGACCTCTGGAGAGCACCTAGTTGAACCCCTCTGGCAAAGCAGGTTAGCCTAGGGCAGGTTACACAGGAACGTGTCCAGGCAGGTTAATCACCATACCTTTCTCCAAGCAGAACACTATATTGGGAGTCAAGAGGTCAGATCCCATCTAAGAAGTTCCTTCTACCCTGGAAAGCTGACAAATTATTTCTGTCCTTACTAAGTGGTTAAAAGAGAGATCTATAAAGGTCTTCCTTAACACTTCTACTTTTTTGTGTTCTCTTGGAAATCTGGTTCTGTAAAAAGAAAAGGATTATTGTGCATTCTTGTTGGTACCTCAAAGTATGCTATTAGAGCTGGGAAGGCTCATTTCCTCAATAAACACGATTTCACTCCACCCTCCTACAGCACTGGATCCAGTCTGTTCCCTAGCCTGGCACACCACGCAGCTGAGCTAGCCTGTTGCAATTTGGGCTCTTCCTCCTCCATTTCCCCTTCCTCCGTTCTTCTCATCTGTCTGATTTGGGCAGTTGGGTAAATACTCAGGCTTGCTCAGAAGTGCAAGATCCTTTGTGGTGTAGGGGCTGAATACCAGTTCATTTGCAGATGTTTTTGTCTGTGGGTTGTGCTTCTGGGAAAGAAAATGAAGAAGGGGACTTCTTCTGACACTTCAGACTTTACTGGTTCTTTATATTTAAGATGTTATGTCTTAATGATTAAAGCCTCCTTTCTTCCAAAGGAAGAGGCTTTGGTGTGGGCACTTCCCCAGTTAATTCTTTGTATCAGTGTTCATGTCAGGGAGCTTCAGTTTTTTATTAATTTACTTCAGTGTTGCTAGCACTCCATGATCACATATTCAACTTCCCATGTCCTTAGCAAGCTGTTCCTCAACTCTCTTGGCCAACATCGCAAGTTAATATAAAAACATAATAAAGATTATGCTATCTTCGTCAATATGACTATAGTCCTTCTCTATGGAGAGTGACCTTTCTATAGTTGCCTTACTCAGCTGTTCCATGATGCAGTCACCTCTGTGATATATAGATTACTAGCCTAGCCTGACATGGAGGCTATGGTGTAAACTGAGGGCAACTAAAATTGGCAACCACTTCTTATCCTGCCTCCCATCAATATTTCCACCATGGTCCCAGCTGGCTTGGCCTGGGCAGCCCCACAGCCCTCCTGCTCTGCACTCTCCATCTCAGTGGGAATTTGAAGTTTCCAGAAGCCTGGTGCTTGCAGGTGTGCACTGCGAGCTGAGTTTCAATGTGTGTGTGCGTGCTGCTGGAGAAGGCTGTGATCCTGTCCTCGCCATGGCACACTTTTTCTTGACACTACCGGTAAGGTTGGCAGAAGGTTTTTTTTCTCGTAACCACAAGGCATACAGGCCTGGGTTAAAAGTACCTTAGGGCTATAGTTTTATTCTCTTTGCTTAAAAATTAATCCAGATCTCCATTCTGTGGCCACGCTAATGCTCTGGCAAGAGAAGACAGGAGGGACAAATAGCTGTATGATAGGTTAGAGTGGAGCTCAGTGCCTTAATGCCCCCTTTGATTTCTGCTATGTAAAATGCCTGTGACCTGCCCTGTTGTAACAGCTTAACAAGCCCAACATGAAGGGATGCCCTTCTCTACAGAGGCAACAGGCAAACTGAATTAGTGTCTAGGAGGCAGAAAGCCCCTGGCAGTGGCACTGCTGCAAATAAACCAGCCTGCACATCCCTGTCCCTGGAACCATAACCTGGGAACCAGCAAAGTGCTAGTGATGCCAGGACTGGTCCGCTGCCCCTGTCAGCTAAGCTTCCCCTGCCAACCCTGCGCACTTTGATCCCACAGCTCTTAAGTGGCCCTGTGCAAGCTTCAGCTTATTATGTCTTAATTACACATGGCCTGCAAAGGTAGAAGACAACAGTAAGAAAAACTCATTTACAGCAGGTGGCTGATGTTAACAGAGGGACACACCGTATCCAGGCTGTACACTCAGCCCCAATCACAACACACTTATTACTGACCTTAGGCATAATGTCACATTCCAAGGGAAAAAACGTGAACTGCGCTAGGCCCAAACTTCCTGAAGTTTAAGATTATGGGAGAGTTTCACAGAACAGTTGTGATCATCTGAGAAGCAGCAGTTTTGAGAAGTATTTGCCATTGTCAGGTATGCCATTAAATGGGTTTATGATTAAGAAACACATGAGCTACTGTATGAGATTTATGCAACAAAGCATTATAATCTTTGCTGTTACTGATGCTTGTCTGTGTTCTTCCTACTGGAAAGGCTCCTTCTCCTGGTCCTGGGATTGTCATATTGTGGTGCACATCACCATCTGCCTGCTTTAGCTCTCATGTGGACATCTTAGCTCACTGTTGTAACTTGTCTCTCACCTCTGCTGGCATTAAACAGCTAACAGATACAGGCTTAGGCTGGGGCGCTCTGTTGAATTAAACTCAGATTTCTCCCATATTTAATCTACAGTATAACCACAGTGTAAAAAAGCCTCTTTTCTAAACGGCAGATTGGGTTGAAGAGAGCTGAAGGACAACCCCATGCTCTCCAAGCCAAAGCAGGTAACATTTTACAATAAACTGCAAAGCATGCCCTACTCCACCTCCTCTCTTGAGTCTTCTGTTGCTGGCAGGCAGTCCCTCCTGCCTGCTGCTGTGCTCTGTGAGGTCTAGAGGACATGAACAAGGAGACGACCATAGACTCTCTTGGGCTGCTGGACCAGGCTCTGCTTCCAAAACCATTCCTGGGGCCTGGCTTTTAAAACAACATCTTCTGCAAGGCCTGAAGCAAAGCAGGGGACTTGGAAAATATTCAGTAGCTGACCTCCAATCTCTTTCCCTTTGCACAAAATTATCAAGAAGATTGTATGAAGACTACCACCATGCAAAGCTCATGCCAAATCAAGTCAAGCAGAAATTCCAAACATTGTGCTCATGGAAAGGATGGCTGTAAAGAAAAAAAATTGTATGACCTGAAAGACATGACTGGACCTGCCCTGTTAAGTGTTTGGTGTCCTGTATGCGTATCTTTGACTTCACGTTCCAGGAAATAAAGCTCAATACCTGCACAACATTAACAAATAAAATGCGACATATTAAAAAAATGACTCCCTTAAGCCTCTAATTCAGCAGTTCTGTGCCAGTGATTTCAGTGTGCATCCTCCTATTGCCTTCAGCAGCCCTGCTCTGCATAAATACCTCCCTTTTATTTACTGGAAGCCCTTAGCTCCCACCACCTGCCCTCCTGGGGTATTTTTTCAATGACAGCAAGAGATGCAGTGGGACAGTTAGTGGTGGCTTGAGAAGAGCCATAAGCCACTGTCCTTCCCTGACCTCCGCAAAAAGTTGCTGAGGTTGCCGCAGCCTGCTCAGGAGGTGGTGCTCAGCCAGCAATGCGAGGAGGGCTGGTCAGGTGAGGGCCAGTCTCCATCTCCCTGTAAAAGAAGGCAGGGCTGGTGCAACACGCTCAGGCTCTCTCCTCATGCTCTGCAGAGCTGCCGCCCCACAGTCTCAGGCACCTTCCTGTCATCATCAAGTGACGTGAAAACATGGGAGCTCAAGAGACAAACAAAGAAAGGCCGGGCCATGTGGACAATAAACAGTTTATTACCAAGATGAACACAGATACTGTGATGCACTGACGTACCATTTTTTTTATATTGTGATAACTCTGAGACAAAGAACTTGTTGGCTGACAACTAACATGTCTCTGTTTCTTCTGGTGATGCCACAATACATTTCTGTTGGCAAAGGATCTTCATTTACATTGCAGACTACTAGTAAAATTACTTTGAAGTCATCTATCAAAAGCAAATGGTTCACGTGTGTTCTTATCTACTACTAAAAAGAAAGGTAATACATTTAAATAAGCAAATACAAAATACAAAAAAGGCTGACAAATCCAATGTGCAGTGTCAGATGAAATCTAAAAAATCCAGAAATTTAAAATTTAATATTCTTTAGATTAAGACTTTTAAAATGAAGCGAATCCAAGGCAGCAGCAAGCTTCAAAGTGTGCTGAGTCTGCTAATAAAAAGGGTATAAGAACAAAGACAGTGCCGGTGTCCTCTCTCACCATCTTGCATGACCTTGGTACACTTAGAAATGATCCGATCTTCCTAGCATTCTTAGTACCGTCCAAATGCTTTGCAATCATTATGTTGTACTGATTCTACTCAACTCCTGCCGTATGGCTAGAAAACCAAACCAAATAGTTAATGCATAATGTTATACCTGGTGTGATGGAAAGTGCTAAGTATAGACATTGCAGAAAGTACACGCTGGTAAAAGGATGAGTGGAGGGTAAAAGGATGAGTAAGGGTAAGCAGTCAGCCATTTTCTTGCAAACTGCAGTACTGGTTTAAAAAGTAGCATCTGTGGTTTACGTTAATGTCTTATTTTGCACTGGAATGAACTAGGAAGGCTCTGAGGGCTAAGCTGCTGGGACGGTAGTGTATGGGCAAGGGTCTCCTCAACTGCAAACAGCCCTGAGGTTTTCTGAGCACACAGGTCTAGGGCAAGGGGACAGGGAAGGGATTTTAGCTGTTTTACAGTCTCCTCTCTTTCCCCTTTTGTGTGAATATAAGACGGGGAGTGCAGCATGTGGACATGCATCTTCATATACCCTAATGTGGGCTACAAATTGGTATTTTGCTGTGCATTTCAATAATGGCCCTGAGAAATATATTTAATCATGTATTGCAGAGCAATTTATAAAAAAAAGGCCTGATACATATAGTACAGCTGTTGTACTTTTCAATGAATTTAAAAAATACATGGCTATTTGGTAAGCTGTAATCAAGTGAAAGTCTGCAACAGCTCTTCAAGCATAGAAGCCTACAGAAGATGCTCAGGAAGGATTTTCAGTTTGGTACCTTTGTCTCCTCCTTATCCTGGACCTGTGTGGTGGCCAAGTTGCAAGTGATTTCCTACTCCCTGACTGTGATAAATTGACAGGCTATGGGCTACAGGCAGGCCCTTTCTCACCCTCCCACCTGTGAGAAACACCGCCCAGCGATTTTTTCTCATAGGTTGGGGGTGAAAATACTCATCAAGAGCATAAAAATAAAAGATGTAAACACAATGTCTTAATCAGAGCTCAGATAAAGTAGATGCTTGTTCTTCAAATGTGTATATACATCAGAGCTGCTCAGAGAAGTCTGAAAATACCAGGGAACTCTCTCCAGTTCCTATCGTCTTATCTACAGGAAATTATCATAAAGATGAGAAAAATAATAATTTTTCTCTTTCTTACCATCAATTATCTCCTCTTTCACTTTGTGTAACTCTCTTACAACTTCCTCCAATATTTCCTGATGAGACAAAACACAAGTCAGCTGCTCAGAATTTTCTTCTAACCGGTGGAAGAAAATGCAAGTTTAACATGGTTGTGCTTGTCCCCCACCTCCACTGACGATCAGAGCCTAGCACTACTAACAACTGCATCTGCACTCCCAGGCCAAGGATGCAGAATATGCTGGCATATTTATTTGCATATTTCTGTACAGACATCTTGATCAAATAGCAGTGAGATTGTGCTCTCATGCTACTCACCAGCTAGCCCTTCTCTAAGCACCTAGTTATAGAGGAAATCAGAAGACTGAACAGCTGTTTTGCTTGTACAGCGCATGCATGGGGGAAAATGGGTAGCTTGTCAAATCTCTTTAAGTGCAAAAGACCTTTTCACTCACCTGTTTCATTCGATCAAAATCTAAGGCATCCATAGCCACATCATTGCTGCTGCTCACTGGCTTCATCCTTGAAAAATGGAAGAAGAGCATAAGAAAGACAGTCAGTTCCGTGCAGCGCATGCTCAGCTACACCCACCTGATGGTGTGGATGAAATCCACCCCAGAGCAGGAGCACCCACGTTCGAGTGCTGGACCAGAGGCTCCCTCTTGTGCCGCTCAGGCGTGTTCGGCAGCTGGAGAGCAGCTCTGCTCTTCTTTGCACAGCCTGGTTCTCAAAGATGCTTTCTCCTATTGCAGCCATATTGGAGGGCATGCAAAGACTGCACTGAAACTTAATTGATTCTTTTTTTTGGTGTTGGGAGTCCCAATGGTTTCAGACTAGAAAATGCTGAGCTGTCTTTTATTACAGCATTTGCAAGCTAGATACCTGTTTTTCTCTCACAGTCTGTTTGCTGTGTGGCAGCCCTGTCTTGACCACCTAGACTTTAATTGGGTGCTAAAGTAATAGTAGAATACAGGTTTTAAAAAAATACTATAGGGAAAAGAATAACCTAGTAATCCTCTCCTCAGAAGGCCTGACTGAGTCAAGTGGAGCTTGTTGATAGCACTGTGTGGCACAGGCACTTCTTCCTGACCCAGAAACAAAACCAATCTAGCCTTAATGACTAGTACATGTGAGTGTTATCAGTCTTCCAGGATGGTATTAGTCAGTGGGCTGAACTCTGATGATGGCTGATAAGAAAAATTAAGGAAGTAGAAGATGCTTTATTTTCTCTTTTAATCTGTAACTCTAAAACATTTCAAAAATTAACCACGCTATATAATTAATAGAAAACATTTCAGATAACTTTGCCATCATCTTTGGGCCCAAGCTGGGGGCTGGTGAGATTCTGCTATGCCTGAGGGTACGCTTGGTCTTGCAACCCTTTCTTAGGAAAATCTTAACATGTCTCCTACCATCTCACAGCTAAGCTGTGAGTTAAGACAGACACAAATGCCATCAAACTGAACAGCGACAGAAACAGGTCACCACTGAGAGCTTTTGGAACCTGCTCATTTCTCCCACAGAAGTCGCTCGAGCAAGCAAAGACTGAGCACTACTCCAGGTGTTAAAGTAGAAAGGATTTTGCCCCACTGAATTCCTCTTCCCCCCAGGATGAATCGGCATTATAGAAGACAGCTGGTGAAAACTTGATGGCAGCTTTAAATAGTCCACATTTCATTCCTATTTCCAAGGAGAAGGAATGGTCTTTATCTATTGGAATCATATTTCCTAGAACCAACATATCCCACTGGTTTTAGGAGAGCTGGAGAAATTATATTTTGCCCTAGTAACACTGGTGCATCCCTCTGAATGTTTAAGCAGGGCATGTTCCAGCAGCTTTAACTCTGCAGCAAGTACGTGCAGATAGTTGCCATTGGCAACTTTCTCCCTGCAGACTATCAGCACTGCCATACACGTAACAGTGTGAAATAAGGGACATCTCTTTGCAGTAAATGCTAAATGTATGTAAGTCTGTGTTCTCCTTATTCAGCTTATCCATCCATCTCACTGTCCAGTACTGCAGTAACACTGGGTGGCCCTGGACCAGCACTGGAAGGAAGTCTCTCTTTAGCTGTCCAACATAAAACTTTATCTCTGTGGTAAGAACATGGGTGGTGATACTGCAGCTTGGCTGTTCTGGCTGACAGGACTTCTAGGGTCTTATTTTAGGCTTCCTGGCTTTTGACATCTGCCAGTTTTTCTACCCTGTATTTCTGAATGCCCTGTCTGTGGCTGGGCCTTTTTACAGCTCGATGTTACTGCACCAAGCTTTGCAATCCTTTCTCATGCACCCACTGCAGTAGCATGGATGGAGGAATAAATTCCCTTCTCCCAGCTGCAGGCTCCTCAGATCAGTTCTGCCTTTGCTTTTGGATTTCTGCAGAGGTTGGACAATGAAAACTTCTCCTACTGCAGGGTTATCCTGAACCTGCTGTAAAAAGATGCTCCAAAACCTGCCTTCCACGTGGCACAGCACGCTGCCAAGCCCATGCCTCTGACTGATGAGCACAAATGCTTTAAGCACTTGCTTAAGTGTGATTAACACCTGTGATGCCTGTGCCCACCTGAGCGGGAGGCTGTTGCCAGGGAACAAACCTTTGACATGACACACTCTGCCTTCACACTTTGTGCAGTGACAGACAAAGTAGATTGTAAGAGAATGAGTTCAAGACGTGACAGAAGACAAACTTTAGTGCTGAATGATGGGATTAGCCAAAGGACAAGCCAAGATGGTTAAGAAGCCAGGCTCTTAGCCAGTACCTAGAAGACACGTGGGATTGTGTGGGGCTCTTAGCTTCACAGCTCTTCACCACTGATGGATTTCTACAGCAATGGAATGAAACAAGACGTGAGTTGTGCACATGCCATGGGGACAGCATGACCATCCCAACTGCTAGACAGCTGCAGAGACACCCTGGACAGCTCACCTGGAAAGTAATGAAGATACAGGCTTTTCAACAGAATTGCTCCTTTCCCATGGCTTCTTCCCAGAGTCTGGAAAAAAAAAGAGAAAAGTTACCCTTTATTATTTTTTCTCTAAGGACAAAAACATCCTGAAGTTGATTAGCTTATACAGCTGCTTTCATCCATGAGTGACTTAGGAAGATCCAGGAAAGCAGGATTGCTGAATGGGTACAGTTGCCTACATTATACAGAAAGCATTGGTAAAAATCTGCTTAATGATCCCTTTAATTAGGAACCAGATAGTCAAACAATACTAAAAAGACATGGAACTGGAATAGTGGGTGGAAAATCATAAATCACTTCCATTAAGAAATATAGGCTAATTGCTGCAATGCTTATTTTATGCAGTACAATACTTGTTTCTATTTTAAGTTTAAAAAATCTTGGGTTTTTTGTCTGCATAGTTAGCAGAAAATGTGGGTGTGTCTAAAAAAGTCAGTGAGACTCCCAGTATGCAATCTCCACAGAGGGTTTATTTAACGTTGTCTACATTTCTAACTCGCAGAACATTCCCAGCTGCAAAGGTTAACAATAACCCTTGTTACTGAAAACACTATCAACCCAATCTCCTCCTATGCAAAGAGTCTCAAATAAATTGAACTGTTTCAGAGACTTGAATAACACACAACTTTATATACAAGGGTTTGCTCCTCTGTGAAGTCCTAAAAAACTCTTTAAAATAATTCTGGGCACTCCCAGGAAATCTGTATATCTCGTTCCTCATTTACATGCACCTTTCTCTTGGCTTGTTCCCCTTCCCTTGCACAGCACGCAAATCATGGATGACTTTGTTCCAAAAGGAAGATGGAATGGTTAAATACTCCCTTGGGAGAGATTTCTTTTAGCAGGTATGAAAGCCAAGGCTGATGCAAGGATGAATTTGACTGGCTTGCAGCTTATCTACTCAGATACAGCTATTTCAACTCATCACAGGAAAAACATATTTTAGGGGCTCCTTAATGTCACTTAGTAACTCTCAGGGTCAGGCATACTACTAGGTTAAGGAAGGGTAACAGCTTGAGATCCAAACCCCAACTGTATAAACTAGGACAGTTAACACTAGGGAATTAAAATAATACAGCTTTTTTCTCTTAGAAGATTTAGGTGCACAATGTTGAAGACACAGAGACTCAGCTACATGATAGGGCCCTATTAACTAAACTGGCTGTATTGCCATTTCCTTGGGCTATGAAGGATACAAAACCACAATTTCTTGCTGAGTACAGTTTTTAAAACAATAGATATTTGGGAATTTTCCTGTTAGTTACTGCTGCTGCACTCAGAAGTAGGACGATGAACCCAGAGTCTAGAGGTGGTGAAGACTAGATTAAGAAGACAACTACAACACTAGTAGTTTGATGTAATACCTGACGAATTTTGCTGCTGCTGGGTGGGACCTCGTGTACTGGGTGAAGGAGAGGTGCTAGCATCATCCTACAAAGAGAAAAATGGGACATTGCTGAATTCAGGAGAAGAAACACAGAGACCTCTTCTACTCTGGAGACCAGCTGCAGCACAGGTGGTACAAAAGCAAGTTTCCTCCAAACACGTCTAACAGGCACTGCTGCCAAGGTATGGGCTCAAGTCCATTTAAACTTTAACCTTTCCTTCCCTATAGCATGGCAAAACACATCCTTTTTATTTTTTGCTAATATGGACACCTTTTCATGATTCCACTGAATTGCTGTCATCCCTGCATACCAACCAGACTGAAACACCACTCTGAAGTGCTGGCTGCTGTTGTCTAAATACAAACCATCTGTTTCCCAAATTCAGAAACTCTCTGTGATATGGAAACTGAGCCATCTGAAGGACCAGTAGGTCAGATCCCAGCCTTTTAGCCCACAACAGCCACTGGTATCAGTAAGAGTAGTCCAGGTACTTACAGAATGTAACTAAATCAATCAATACTCCTCCTAAGCAGAAGATTTAAAACTACAGAACAGATTTGGACTCTTTTTTTCTGGGATTTACGTGTGACAGATCAAAAAACAGTCAATCATATTTTTAACATGTCAGTATTATTTGTCAGCCCTCAAAACATACTCAGGCAAAGAATTAACTATGCATTGTAAAACGGAATTGCACCCAGTTTGACAGAAGATACCACCATCACAAGGTGTACTCAAGATACACATTAAACAAACGTTCTCTAAAACACCTTTCAAAACAGTTTGGTGCTATCAAAAAGTTTGACTGGGGATATAAACTAATGCAGAGCTTCAAGGAGAGAGAAGGGGCAGAAAGATCTCAGAAGCTGAATAGTCAGAAGCTAAATGGTGCTTTTCATTTCTGAGTGTATGGTTCAAAACTAGCTTTGGGGCAAGATTAAGAGCAATGATTGCATAGTGGGGCAAATTCCATGCTCGAAGCATCCCTTGAGGAACATGCAAAAAATAGCTGGTTTTCTCCTCAAACAGTGCAAAGTGCTTATTTCTGCTCTTGCTACAAACCTTTCAGATGGGGGCAAGACCTGCATTTTCTGAATGGAATTCCTCCTGAGCAGCTGTTACTTTGTCTTTGGATGGAATATTGCTGTACAGGTGATACTAGGCACATATGATGCTTTATGAACTTGCAGCCATGGCAGAAAACCTTTGTGAAGGTACTGGCTAGCAACAGGAATGTTGTATGAGCAGCAGACAAGAAAAGCACCACATGGGAATGGACACTGTGTAAATTGTGACCTCTCTTGAAACGGGAAAGATCTTCCATGCCTTGCCAGTTCAGTGGGTAAAAAAGTATTTTAATCTCCATGTTGAACTCAAAATTGCTGACTCAAGTTCAATGTAAAGACCAAGTTAAATCAAAATTCTTTAGTTGCTTTTGTGGAAAACATACAGATAGAACAGTTAGAAATGAATAAATTTCCCCAAAGTTGTCCAAATTCTATTTCATTTTAGTGTAAGTATCTGAATACATATTTTAACTTCTGAATGGTCCAATGGTTAATACACTGTTTCCCTCCCACCCCCTCAAGACATGTTTTATGTGCACTCTGGGGTCTGAAGTGAGCTGATTCTTGCTTTGCATGGAGGCTGGCAACCCAAAGTTGCACCACATGGTTTGTGATCCACTTCAGCTTAGCTGAAGCTGCAAATTTAAAATAAGAAATACGAACTTGATCTCAGATTGACTTGCCAGAAAGTTCAATGCATCTTCTTAAGGGGCAAGAATCTATGGTACCCTACCAATACTCAGATCAGACAGACTATGAGGAAGCGTGTATTAACCTGGTTTGGACAATATCTCACCTAGTTATAAGGTGGCAGTTCTTCTTTATAGGGTGCTATTCCCAGGAAAGGTGGAAGCAGCTACATTCAGCTTTTGATTGAATGTGCAAATCTATTCCTGGTTCAGGACTGCTTGTCACTGCCTGCCACACACACTGAATGAGCACAGGACTTCAGCTTACGAAGCAGCAGCACATCAACGTATTTCCAAGAGCACAACAGTGAGAAGTCTTTCACTTACGTTTTGGCTTTCCTCTTCCTTTTTGTCAGCTGGCTTGTCTGACTGCGACGCTGCTTTCCTCCTTTGCAAAGGAACATGAGATAGGATACACAGTCAACCCTCTAGAAACACATCCTCCACATGGGAAGGCTGATTCAGGCTCTGGTGGGAGTTATTATTTACTTAGTTCATCCTAGGGAATGTGACAAAGGATGGATGTGTTCAGTTGTGTAGGATTGGGGTGGAGGTGTGGAATCCAGTCCTCAGCGACATGACTCAAGGAGAGGGGCAACAATATGAGGCAGTGTTTAACAGCAGAACGCAGGGCGCAGAGCATGAGGAAGTGTGTTGAAGCAGAGGAAGGAAGCATAGCTGGGTATAAAACTGGGTGAGAAAGTGATGGCTTTTCTCTATGGCTCAGAAAGCACTGGGTCCTGTGGGTCCTACACAGGAGGACCAAACCAAACCCCACCAGGGGTTTCTGAGGACCAGCCCACCCCCTCCTCCCTCAGATAGGTCAGATGGGTATTGCAGTGATGACACTGTTCTCAGCCAGCTCCAATATCATTTTGCCACCTGTCCTATCTTCCCCTATCTGTGTTCCAAATCAGAGAAAGGGATGTGGCAGTGCTCCCATGTGGTGGGAAGACAGTCAGAAAAGCCCTTGAACCCAGGTCCATCCTCACTGGGAAAGATGGGGCACCATTTCTGCTCAGCTAAGAGCCCTGCTCCCTCCTGGGTAGAAAAGCTCTGGCTGGGGATCAGGAGTCAGGAAAGGAGTGTACTAGCCTGGGTTTTGAAGTGCCTTTGGTGTGTGATGGGAGATTATTGCTGTCTTAAATCCAATTCAAGGGCAGCAGAGCTCCTGAGCCCCATAGTCCCAGGACTGGCAGTGTTGGTGGTACCTATAGAAGTTGAGCAAGGACCTGATATGCTCACTCTGTCCCACTTCCCAAGAGGAGGCAAAACTCTCCAAGAAGCAAGTGGCAAAGAGCTGCAATCCATCCACTGGAGCAATTGGACATGAGAGTAAACAAAGATGTTGGTTGTTTAATGCATGTTAAAATTCTTGGGTGTTAGCCACACTGGCTGAAGAAAAGCTAACCAAATTATTGATATTCAAGTGCTACTTAGGGTCTAAACAGTACTCAAGTGTGCCAGTTACTAATTCTCTAGACACCCAAGTTCCCAATTTAGACAATTAGGGGAAACACTGCAGCTCCAGTCCTCACATGGATTTTGGTTGTAATGATCCTTATCCACCTGTGAACAATACCCTTAGCAGATGTTTTTTAAAACACCAATATGACAGGTTTTTCACTTAGTCTTGCTTCTGAAGTGGACAAAATTAATCTTACAGGAAAAAAAAAAATCCAAGAGTCACTTAAAGGCTTCTGAGTTTCAAAACACTGCCACAAGTTTGTGAAATGGTGGTTTTGGTTTTTTTTTCATATCACTGTAAAAAGAAAAGCCTCACTGAATACACAAATTGGAGGATTTGATGTTAATTTGACAAAAAAGCCCACAGTAAAACACATGCATATTTTTGTAGGACACATGCTCTGTGGGCATTGTTTCCAGATATTCAACTGCATTAATAATTGTATTAGATCAGTAATAATTTCTTATAGTCTTTCTCTAATATTTTCTCAATTATTTTGAGGAAAAAAAAGGTTATAATGATTAGAAACCTGAGTGAGGGAAACATTTGCCAGGGTGTGAGACCAGTGTTAGATTTATGTCCTGCAACAAACTTAACTGGACTAGAAATGGTAATGGTTTATGAGATAGTTCATTATTCTGCTTGCACTTCAATCCTGAAGTAAAAAAGCTGCTCTCATGGGGGCCACTAAATCTAGAGAGACATATTTTATACCACCTGAGCTCTCAGAATCGTTTTCCTCAGTTACTTACCCAGCATTAGACACATTCCCTGTTTCTGAGCCAGTGGTTTTCTGCTCAGAACAGGGCCCCTGAGATCCCATGCTAATCAGTCAGTGATTTCTGTATTGAACATGGGTACTTTAAAAAACATCTTTTTTGCCTCCTGACTGCCAGCTCAGTAAAAGCAACCTGAAACACAGTGCCAGGTTCTTTCCTTTCTCTACGTCATCACACAGAAAAAGGGTTTTGCAGCCAAACGTCCTCTCAGTATCAGTTCAACAGCATGTGTCCAGATTGCACCCTTGACTGACACTTGTGTATTTTCAATGACTTCCATGCTTTGTGAAGCAAAATTTAGGAAACAATTCCATTGCTGTCAACTCCCTGGGAGAGATTTTGCAGCTCAGTTACTTTCAGAGTAGAGGCAGCACCGTGCTCATGGCAGTACAAGTGCTTTTGTTAAGATTGGAAGGAGATTTGACCCTGAACACCTACTAAAGACACCAGACCCCACTACCAAAAGCCACACTGGAGTACATTTTAGACTAGAACCACAGAAATTTGTAGGATTTCTATATCCAAGCATATGAGATGTCCATTTAGCTTGCTTGCTTGAACAGCGCTAGTTACATCAGCATCTAGTCACCGAACCATACTTTGCTTACAGACATCTTCCAGTTCAGCAAGGTAAATCTTGATATGTAACAGCACAAAACAGATCAGAAGGTGAACCAGTAAATAACTATTTAATGCTATTAAACTATTTTAATTCTAAAACGAGAGAAAATCTATTGGTATTTTACACTGCTGATAACTTTTTAAAGTGTTGCGTATTTATTTAATACTTTCCAGAGGATGGCATCCACAGTCCATGTTCCGAATTCCTTTTGAAATGACCAGGACATGGAGAAAAGTTGGAATCAGACCTTCTGAATGGGGAACTGGTTTATCCCACACAACATTACTTAAAAACTACATTTCTGTGCAACATACAATTGTACCTACTATTCATAATTGTATTCATTCTTGTCTTTCACTGTTCATAAGTTTAAAAATCTTCAGAGCTAAAACCAAAACATTTAATACTAGGAACTTGGGAGTTATAGTCTGACAGAACATTACTGATGGAATCAGGGGGAAAAGAGAAAGCAAAAATAAGTGGAATAATTGAGTGCTTTTTAACAGCTGGTGGCTCAATACATCACAACTTGCTTTTGGTGGATAATAACTTGGCTAGCCTGTCTGAAACACACTGGGAATTGATAATAATTTACCTGCCAAGATGCTGTCCTTCTATTGCACTTCTGTTTATATTTTTGGGCCCGACATCCTGAATGTGCTACATAAAGAATGATCTGTCTAAGTTCCTTTCCTAGTTTGCTCTTTCTGAAAACAGTAACTTTGAAATAGACCTCGTAAAACGGCAAAACCTCAGAAGATATATTTCTCACACTCTTTGAAGGTTACCACACTGCAGGATTTGCTGCAGCAGCTACCTCCAGCAGGTATCAGTGTTGCAACACCCACATTTTCATATTAACGGCCAGGCAGTGTGAGTGACTAACACCTATGCAGGACCTGTCAAATTGCAAAGAAGCACCACAGTGACCCATTGCTAACCAAAAATGGCAGCATCTTGTTCCACAGTTTGATGCAGAACTCATATTAGTGATTACTTGAAATCTAAGTACAAACCTTTTTGCCAGTAATTTATTCATTTCTTCCATTAGTCCTCCGCCGCCGCCTCCACTACTTGTTCGATTGGCATCGCTCTTAGAGACTCCACTGGGGCTGGACCCTCCTGAACCATCTTCTGGCTTAAGACAGAAATCAAGAATGGAATTAATAAAATTTCATTTACGACCACACCTTAATGATACGTGTTACTAATTATTAGGAAGAGTGATCACAGTCACAGCCCAAAACCAGAGATAGGACATATTCTGCCTTACTAAAACCAGGAACAGTCTGGGTGTGGCAAATATGTGAGCAAACCACGAAAAAACCCACAGTGCTGTTTGTTCATGATTATGTCTATGCAAGGTTATGCAACCCTTACCTAAGTGGACACCTATTGACATGAGGCCTCAACAGTCGACACTGTTTTTTCGTAAGCATGGTGCAGTTTTAGCCACTTATAATGACTGAAAACACTAACAGATAGTACAGTGGTGGACTTTGCAGAAGTAATGAAGTCCTGGCAACATGAGAACTTGCAGCCATTTGCTAATTAACATTTTCTGAAGAGCAGAAATTCTACCAAACATTTCCTGCTCAGCTTTATTTGCACTACAAACTCACATTTAAAAGTTCAGCTAATAGTCAGCTGAAGCACGTTTCACCATGTTTCATGCTGGATTTGCAGACCAAGCTGCACTAGGCTTTCCCTCAGTGGATAAGAGCCCATTGGGGAGTCCCAATGCCATCTCCTTACCCGTTGAACTCTCCTTAGTTTGGCACCAGCCAGAGCTGCTGCGAGCCCTGACACCGACCCATCTTCATTGCCAACCCCTTGGCTGGCACCTGCTGGCAGCGGGGGTGGCGGAGGGGGTGCAGCTCCCATGGGTGGCGGAGGGACCGGGGGGGGTGGTGGTGGGGGGGGCCCCCCAGATGAAGCAGGGATCACAGCAGTGCCACTGGGATGACCAGGTGGAAGTGCTGGGCCTGAAACACAGAGAATATAACTTAGACATGAAGCACAATCTCCTCCAGGCCACATACAAGGTCACATTCCTGCTCCCAAGAGCATGAACTGACTGCATGACAAGTGAGCAATGCAAGGAAGCACCAAGCACACAGAAGAATGGGAAACAGTGGTTGCCATCAATGGTCCAGCAGCTACAGTTGTGTCCTCCTGTGAGACCCTGTCACTGATAAATTATCCTCTCCCTCCTCTTCTCTCTGGATGGGCCAGTGGTTTATCCTATGCTGAAATCAAAGCACAGACAACACTTCTCAATTCAAGTGGCACCTTCTTCCACTTCTCTCATGGTTTTCTACATGGAGATAATAAACTACATCAGCCAACTCTGTGGACATTATCTTTTCACCAGAATTGTGGGCTACAGTGATACATCCTCCCTTCTGTTGAACAGAAAGCGTGTGGCCTCAGCTGGTCTTGCAAAATAACCAGGGAAGAGTCCAGCTCCAAGCAC
>JAVSBS010013792.1:0-22271 GCA_033124195.1 Coracias cyanogaster | reverse complement strand
ACATCAGTTTTTCATCAGATTCGTGGACTACAGCGACACATCCTCCTTTCTGCTAATGCAAGGTGTATGGCCTTAGCCAGTTTTGCAAAACAATGGGTGAGACTCCAGCTCCAAGCACCCTGAGGTTCAGCAAAGCTCCACAAGCAGCAGCCTGTTGGAGGGGCTGATGGTGAGTAACTCTGCTGCAGTGTTTTGCCTGTCTGTAATGGGTCAGTTAAACACACATCCCCATGGGTATTTCCCCATGTTACACTCTCTCAGAACAGGCTACTCCTTATATATAATCACAGCTTCATTGTTCAGTAAGTGTCATTTTGAAAGACAGGTGGGTTGTGACTGAGGAACATTTGGAAACTGTATTTAACATTATCAGCTTGGTTTTCTTATCTAGGTTTTCTTACAACACTGCCTTATTTCTGAGGTTACTTCTGCCATTATTTCACACTCCCAGTTCCATTCTTGAAATGAACCAGAGCTGATATCAGAAATACTTTGAACATTTCAAGCCCTCTTTGGTTCACAAACATAATAGCTAGTAACTCATTGTGGGTACAGTTAATTGTAATTGCAAAACTACATCCCCCCAATTAGAGGCCAGCCTGTGGCAAAAATTGAACCGAATCAAAATAATGGCCAAATCAAAATAATGGACTGATGTGAGTTTAAAATAACTTTATTGAACTAAGTGGATTTCAAGGGCTTCTGTCAGCTGAACGGCTGAGCCTCCAGTGGCTGCAGTAATATTTTTAGCAGAAAGTGAAAGGAAATGTCTCAAGTTTTCTTTCTTTTCTAGGCACATCATTTAAGCATTATATGTGGTTATAACAAGGAATGGATCCAAGTCACAAAACGCATGATCTGAATTGCTAATAGTCATTACTCGTAATGTTCTAACTCTGCAGGCTTTAGATGACTACTAGAAATCAAGACCATATGCAAAGTGGCAGGCCCAAGCTCTTGATCTGCCTGTAATGAAAAAGGTTTGCTGGAATAGTTACAATGACAAGCCCTCAACTATAAATGCAGTTAATACCAGGAAGAGGGTTTCTAGAATGAAATAAATTACACAAGCACAGGGGGTTCTGGGTAGCTATAACAAAATCCATGTCACATCTTTGGCTGGTAACAGAAATACGACTTAAGAAAAAGAATAAAAATCACAACTTCTACCAACATTGCTACACAGGCAACAAGTCTACCACAGACCTGGCCTCCAGCTTCAGAAGAGCCCATCCGCTACTTCTGGACCAGCTGAAAATAGGGTTTGCACTGTCAAATGCAATTTGACTCTGCTGAATGATAAAAATCTCCTTCGGGGCTAATAAAGTAAGAATATGCATTGCTACAACCCAGCTACAGAACCCCAGCCCTGAAATTCTTGCTTTTTGCCTCGCTTTTAGCTCAGGAGGTCCCTGGACCAGTCTTGAGTGATTTTGATACTTTTCCACCTTGGTTTCAGAAATCACGTACAACATGAGCAGCCTTGGGTCTCTCAGCCCTTTTTCTAGTGGTCACGGGCAGTGTCAATGGGGCTTTTTAAATAGCTGAAAGCTAAGGCTTTATACAGGTTGCAACTCAGTCAAAATCAGTACTTACTCAAGTGGGCAATGGCTGATGAAGTCATGTAAGGAGGGGTCCTCCTAGGCATAGTCACCTCAGAGACAGCAGCGTAAGGGGGAGGCAACGGAAGACAGTGTGACATGGGCTGATACCACTGCTGTGGAGGATGAGATGATGGATGGGAGGATGGGGAGGGAGTCTGGCCAAAGGAGCTGGGGGGACTGGCGATTGTTGGCAGCAGGAAGGAGGGTGTAGCTCCTAGGTGTGGAAAGAAGGACCCGTCCACGCTTTCCACTTGGGTCCCAGAGGGGCCTAAAGCAATGTGTTCTTCAGGATGGCCATTCAGAGGTACATTTGCCGAGGTCTCCTGGCCTGCTTTATCTGTGGGTCCCTTGACCCTGTCAGGTGGGACAGGAATCACAGGCAGGATGGTGGGACCATGTGGCTGCAGGACATCACCCTTCTCCACAGGTGGTGCATTTGTGGTGGAGGAAGCAGAAGACCAAGGAGAGCATGAAAGAGAAGAGCGCCTGAGAGGCTGACGAAAAGCAAAGAGAAAGTGGGAAGGGTGGAGAGGTGGTGGAGATAGAGAGGTTCGCCGGATACCTAGCATTGTGGTGCTGTGGTTTGGGCAGGCTGGAGGGGAGGAACCTGGGGTTGTTGGCAGCTCGGAGGCCGAGTGCCTGTGCAGGAACTGTGGGGGCTCTCTGGCTCTCCGTGGGGATCTGAAAGAGGATTGACTAGTGGGCTTGGGGACAGCAGGTGCCAAAGAAACAGTGGTGGTGTGAGGTGGGGGAGGGGACACAACACCAGAGGCAGGAGTGCTGCAGTTACTGCAGGTGAGAGGAGGAGACTGGGGCTGAGAGGGGGGAGAGCACGTGCTTATGGGAGGGGTGGAAACTAAAACAGAAAAGACAAATGAAAAGAATAAGATGGGTACGCAGCAAGGAACAAAACCAAAGCAAAGCAGAACAGACATAAAGGAATTGTGAAGTAAATGCAAACAGAAACTCAAAGAAAGCAAAGAGGAGATGGTGGAGGCACCAGGTTTCCAATGCTTGGCAGAACCAGAGGGCTGTGTGGAACAGGACACTGGCAGCATGGGTAGGGCTGTGTGCTCTGGTGTCGGTGAGGCTCCTCCAACCCCCATGTGAATCTGAGTCAGGATCATGAGCACCACCCTTGCACAGGGGCAGCTGCAAGGAACATGCTGTATACAGTGGTGGCCACCTTGTAGCCAGGTGGGGGACAGCCAGAAGCCCCCAGGAGCCACATCCCTCTCCTTGTGGATGCTGAGGCAGGATTTTGGCTAAGTTCCCTATGTAGAATAGCACACAGTAACCTCTGTTGAAACACAGTCCAACAACTGTCACTGACTAAGTAATGTGTGGATATCTGAGCTGGTTTAAAGTAAAAAAATGACAAAGTAACAGCTGAGGAAAACCATTTCACTTATGCGGCCAGATTAACTGAAAAAACCTCCCCAAAACAAAAGCCCAGACACAAGATGGCCATCTTAGCATGCTTGCTCTGCCTTCTTTCAGAGAGGCAAAGCCACATGTTGTCGTTATAAACTACTCCTGTCATCTTTCATCTTAGCGCAACTTAATATGCTACAGAGGATTTTTGTAAGCTCATTAAATATATATATTTTTTCCATTAAGCTCACAGATGACTCCTCACTTCATTACCACAAAATCCTCACTGATGGGCATCCAGAGCTATACTTTCCTCTGTGCTGTAGTTTGCTTTGCGCTGCAGAGTGATGGAGAGCACCTGACCTGGTGCATCCAGCATATCATCCCCTGCGAGCTGACATCCTCTAGAAACACGGAGTCACTCTTACAGTGGCTATGCTACTTTGACCCCTCGTGGGTGTGGGAGAAGCATGGCCAGGCTTCTTTGGTATGCCTAAAACCCCCTCAGCTGCACAGGTTTTGCCAAGTGCAATATGTGCCTCGCTCCACCTGCATGGCCCACACCTGAACCCATGCAAAGCAACACAACCACGCCCAAATGCATGTGGGTCCCAGCTGAAAATGCTTTAAAATCTAATCATAGCTACAACCACTTTTAGCAGTCTAGCTCTTGTATAGCACCACACAAACCCCAACTATAGCTATAGGAGACAAGCAAGAAGAGACTCTGTCTGCTTGGTTTGATACGTGCCTGTTGTAGAGGTTCTTCTTTCCAGAGATTCCTGGCGCTGTTGCTGTTGCTCCATCACTTGTCTAAAACAGCAATGAGAAAACCCTTGGTCATTATATATTCTTTATAATTTTGAGTAAAAGCTTATACACTGAGAAGCACTCAAGCTGTATGCTCAGGTAGTGTGAGCCAGTTCCTCCCAGAAATACTAATGCCATGAGATGGAGGTGGATTTGACTTCACTGACCCTGGCCACAGCGGTGCCATTGCACATGTTGGGAAAGTGTAACCAGGACATTGCCCTGCACCTGCCAGACACTGCAGAGGTTTGTCGATCCATTTAAGATCAGTGGGCTCTGCACAAGGAGTAGTCAGTCCCAGGAGAGCGCAGCAACCACGCCAGTCACTAACCTGAAGTGCATGAGCATTGCAGGGAAAGAGTAAGGGGGGGTCTCATGTAAAATGGTACAGTCCTAAGTCTTTTATGGCTTGCAAGCCCAAAGGGCTTGTAGTTAGAGGGAAAATAAAACAAGGCCTGATTTGTGTTTAGGTGTTGATTGTACAAAACCTGTTTTGTCCAGCTGCACAACCAAGCCCTTTGTTGGCAGTGGGCAGCCTGGCTGGCTGACAGCCAGCCACCTCACACGCCACCACAGCCACCCCTGTGCCGGCCAGCGTGGCCACAGGGACCACAACTGCTGCCTTTCCTCTGCAAATACTGATCACAATATCTCACTGCTGCTTTTCTGGCACCTTTCCGCACCAGGAGCGGCTAGCTCCGGTGCTACCTACCCCAGCCTGGTGTCCTTCAGGGGAAGGTGCTGCCAAGCCTTTTCCCAGGGTCTGCATTCTAGAGCTGTGCAGTTCCCAGGGTCTATCAGCAGAGGTCTTCTCTTGCACACTTTAGCACTTCTGCAGAAAGGGCTGTCACTCTGACCCCTGCCATAAACCCACCCTGGCATTTCTCTCGTTAAAAAGACTGACAGCTAAAAAATAGAATATTTGTCAGGCTTTTTGCCATGTGCATGGGTATGGACTAAAGATTTCAAGACTACTAAAACACAACTCTGAAATTACTTTACTGAAGCACTTGGTAGTAAGGTGTATTATAATTTTCTTCCATGGTTTCTAGGCCTTGTTTGCCTTGAATTTGTTCCACATATATTTGGGCCAGTCTTAACTGCATAGAGATTTCTTTACTCTGCAACAGCTTTACTTCATGGTCTGTACAGTAAAGCAAGCTCAAGTCAAAGCAACGTTCTATTTTGTCTCCTTACGTCATATTTTAGAGAGATCTCCCTGCTACATTTTTACTTGTACTTTCCCCGAGGCTGCAATTTTAAATAATTCTATCTTATTTGCATAGCAATAGAAGCTTTTGTAGAAAAAAAGTCCAGAAAAATAAAGTCACATTATGTAGGAAACAAGAATGTCTTAATTCGCAAAACAAATTTCCCATATTTCAACTCTAATTCAATAGATGTGAAAGGAAAATCCATTATTTTGCTGTGGAGGGATCAATCCTAAACTGGTTTTATGTTCAGGACATGCAATCCATCAAACACAGGCAATTTCTCAAAAATTATTATAGGCATCTGAGAGAATTGTTAGATGTGCAAAGAGGAAACAGTTTTGAGGAACAGTCTTAGTTGGCTGATTCAACTGGTTTCATTTAAGCTATGAGAATTTAAACCAAATTAATGGAAATCTTTTCAATACAGACCCTGACTTTTATTTGAAAATTATTAGATGACCACATATACAACAGCATCAATTGCACTGCTAAAATTTCAATTGTAAACACATGTACTAAGAATTTCCTAAGCATACTGTCCTCTACAATAGCTTGGCATTTATTAGCAAAATTGGATGACAAAGAACTCAACACACATATTTTCCTCATTAATTCTAGGGAAATTCTAGGTTTATCTGGGGGATAGACTTGGAAAAACTGCATCCTAACAGACCAGGAAAGAAATATGGGTAAGATGTCTCCAAGCCATTAGAGCCACTGCAGAGCAGATACAGGTGTGGGCTCTCCCCAAAACAAGGGTCAGCCATCACCATTTGAAGTCTTTAGGGTTCACGCCAGCCCTGCCTGCCCTTGGGCGAAATGAGTTTATAGGTGCCAAATGCACCCTCCCACACATGCTAAAAGGAGAAGTTCTTACACTCTTAGGAAGTCAAATATAGTCCAGTGGAACTAAATAAAGCCTGAGATTGGCACAAGGCTGCTTAAGGAGTATGCAAGGCGTAAAGTAAAAGAGGGGATAAAGTACACTCTGCCTTTAAAAAAATGTTCTGTTAACATTTGTGTAGAGATCTTCAAAAAACCTTTTAAACAGACACATTTGCAGGGTAGTTACCATACGTTCATTTCCTTGCCTGCTTATAAGATGTTAAAAAAAAGCTAGGCCTAAAATTAGGTCTGCTCTATGTTTAAAGAATGCATCAGCATAATTAAAGCTGAAAATCCTCTAGTGCAGATGCGGTAATATCTAAGTGCATCTACTGCCATAGCTTATTCCAGTCCAGTGGAGCAAAAGCTTTCCCAGAACCATGTGCCTTGTAGTAGTTGAATAATACCTACCCAAAAGGCTTTTACTGTCTCTAAACAAAAAATAAAATATATATGTAATGTGTTTATATATATATAAAAACATATAAATGTATTATTATATATTACAATTTTTTTCTAACACAGTTAGGCTACTCACACTTTGAATGTACAGACTAGACCCTTAAATCTGAAGTCTGAGTTACAGATGATGATTTCCACTGGTCACATGAGGAGCTGGATCAGGCCTTTCAGCCAGGTGGCAGGGACAGGCAGCATCTCCCTTGCCTCTGGGTCAGCACGAGCTCTCCTCTGACCTGTATGATAGCTCTGCTATCCCAAAGTAAATCTTACAAATCTCAAGTGAAATATCTGACCCATCTAATGGTCATATGTAAATCCCTACTAAATCTCATGTCCTTCAGAGTTATTCATAAAGGCACAGGGAACCTGTTTGCGTACAATTTCCTTACAGTTTTTCAAGAGGGAAAGAGAGAATCCCAAGTACCTACTGCAGCCTGTGTAAGAGCCTTGTCTTAAATGTCCTATATGTGATTTTGTATAGGGACCAGTCAGAACAGTAGCCCTGGAGCATCAATGCAAATGATATACTGCAACACTTGATCTCTGCTGCTCCAGGAGCATGTAATGTGGAGCTACACAACCCATAGGGCCAGGGCAGTCCCTGGAGCCTGCAAGGGGGGACCTTGCTTGCTTACAGGTTGCACCTACAAATAAAGGCAGAGCCCACTGAGTGCCTGCCACGTCAGACCGACATCCAACATGTTTGGTGATGAACTGCCCCTGCAGGGCTAGTTCCACTGAAATCATTACAAAGCTATTTATTAGCTGAAGCAAACATTAGGCCAAGTCCTCTGTAGGGCTAACTGCACTTGCTGATCCTCCTCTTGTTACAGAGGCAAAGGCAGACCCCTCATTTAAGCAATGCCAGCACCAAACTTGGGGCAGCAACAGGTCCTGCTGGTTTCTGTACTCAAGTGCACTTATGATAAAGTGAGGCATCCAGCTTATATGTGTTATGGCAGAATATTCTCTGGTGTTCTCATAAAGTAGCAGAAACACACTTGGAGTGAGTGGGAATATGGGGAACAAAGGTGCTTTTTATGCATGCACAAGCTTATACTTCAACAGGGAAGCACAAGCCTGACTAAGCAGTGCCGATGGCATGGACACCACCAATGCTAAGCAGACAAATCACATCTCTGACAGCATGGACTACTGGTCAGACTAGAAGACTTTGTCCAAAATGGGGCAGGTATGTCTTATACTTAGTGAAGGAAGCTGGAGATACTGCTGCTCTACAGGAATTTCTACTGCTGCTACAGGAATCTGGGCTGAATCAGTGAAGCTGAACTGAGATGGGCCTCATAATCTGGTTATGGAGACAGGCATGCAAGGACAGACACTCCTGCTCACTTTCGCTTTGATTGCAAAGAGACCACTCCTAGCAGCTGCAGAAAAGGCCATGTGTAATAATGACACTAGTCATACATGTAAACGTGAAAGGTATGACTTTACAATTTCATTTATTATCCTAGTTTAGAGCAATACATTCAGAGAAGGAATGAATTATATAGGAAGTAGCCATACCCGTAATGGGCGTAAGCTATTACTGGGAGTGGATATGGTCCGTCAGATGCTCCCTGGGCAATCTGAGTGCCAGCTGCCAGCAGGTGATCCAGGACAGGACAAGGTTAGGCTTTCTTCATGTGCTTGAGAAAAACACTCAACTAATAACTTTTAAACATGTTTTAACTCCAAACATCAGCATGCCTCGACACTTGCCTTTGAGTAAAAAGTTTATCTAGGGCTTCAGTTCATCCTTTGAAAAGTCATTACAGAATCATTAGTTACAGAAAAATCAGAATCAGCTTAAATCAGGTACAAGTAAAAAGAACAGTGCTTATTGGTGAGTAAGTACTGCACATTCATCCAATTTACCAACTAGAACTCTACCATATCTGATTAACTCCACTTACCTTCTCTGTGCTTCCATCTCATCTGGAGATGGCCCATTCTGGACCTGGCGCTGGGCAGCTGGACCTACAGAAAATGTGGGAGAATGCTATTAGGAAAACAAACGTGGCTGACTTTTTCAAAAAAACAATGCCACCCAGATTAATTGCTTCTCCATCTTACTGTGAGAGAAAAACTTCAAGCATTATTGTCCTCTCTTTGCTTTCATTTTTTTATTTAAAAATATTTGTTTCCTATTAGACAAATCATCACCTCCTGTAAAGTTTTAGTCTCACTGGGAGAGTCTAATGGCTAAAAGTGTGAGCAGATTTGTCCGGAAACTTGGCATCATGGTTGCTGTAGATTACATACTAATCCTTTGGCAAGGGCGAAGACCCACAGTGTTGCAAAAGATGTCCTGCAGAAGGACAGTCCATCACACTGGGATGCATTTCTAGCTTCTACAGGGTTCAGCTCTAGCTTCCCTGGGTTATTCTGTGCTTCACAGTAATTCAGCCACAGTGCTGAGTTTGTGAGTGTACACACTAGCCAGAGCTGGCTCTGATGCTGAGCTGGCATCAGTAAACTACCTGATAGAAGTGTAAGAAGATACAAAATTAAAGAAGTCTTGTACAAAGGTGGCTTTTCTTTTTACTATGCTGTTGTTGTTCTGCTTCTGCAGGATCCACACCAAGCTGAGCTTTCACTGGTATTCACCAACAAAACCCAACCATGCATGCCACTATTTGTCACATCTCTCTTGACTCTGATCATTTAATTTCTGTTCTTGGACATTTAATCACTGACACTACATGCAATTTTCAGAAAGAAACAAATATTCCGAAAATAAAAATAATTGTTATAACATAAGCTACAGTGGTCTTGCATTCAGTGGAAGGAGGATTGTTCCATTGATTTGACAAGGTTGGCTTCAACTGGGACCAAACATATAAGAGTTCTATTAAATGCAACAGCAATTTTCCTGATAAACAGCACTGAGAAATAGATCAGTTATATGCAGGAAATGACTATGTTTACCTTGGTTTTTTCATTTTCAACTGTAAAATTTCATCCTTTTAGAAGTTACCCAAAAAGAGCAAATCAGAATTAAACACAAACCCAAATATGCCACTCACAAATCGTTAAGGACACACCACTTTCTAAAAATTGGGCCCAAGTATTCCAGTTTTGGATATCCCAAAAATGGAGCCACTGACAACCACAGAGTCAAAAGCTCTGACTTTAAAAAATATCTTAGGATTTGGTATGAAGTGAAGACAGTCAACTTTTTTAATGCCTCATGACTGACAACTTCATATTGTTTGTAGCAGGCCTTTGGCAAACTATTTAGAGAGAAATGCCACAGTTTGTAAATATCCCACAAAACAATGAAGGAGGAGGAGAGGGTGGGGCTTTCTGGAAGCAAGCCTCAGGAAAAAACTTAGCAGGTATTGGGGAAGCACAGAGCAGGAGGCTCACATGCAGGGAGTTTAAGGTGTAGCAAGGATGCCATGTTACTGCATGAATTCTTGTTCTACTCATCTTCACTGCTGAAGTGAAAGAAGGAGAGAGCTAACCCTGAGCAGCAGTTACAGAGTGAATTTAAATTTGTCCTGAACACAGCAGGAAGACATGTAAGGTCCCATGCCCAACCTGTGGAATTGGACCAGACTCCCCACAGTTAGCAGTGTCATCAGTTTGCACCTTGGCTCTGGTGTGAGCAGATAACACCCAGTCTCCTGTGCACATACATGGAACTGTGAGGTACTTCAATAAGCAGACTTCTGGGTGAAAGACTTTCAGTACTTAAGTCAGTTATACCTCCCTCACCAGTTAACAAATTCCACCATGAGAAGCCTTAGCCATGCTTATCACTGGATATTATTTCATTATAAGAAAACTTCCCTTGAATAAAGACTCAGAGCATCATAGAGGAGCTCACACTCCGCTTGGAAAGAGGACTAAAAGTAGGTGCCAACATAAACAAGAAAGGCCAGAGGATGAGGCAGCAGAAGCAACAGTTCTCCTCTGGCAATAAATGATGTCGAAGTATATAGGAGGCTCTAATGATGCCATCTTAATCAAGTACTTTGCCATGAATCTTCTCTTGGGGCCAAAGGCCCAGAAAAATGATGCAGCCAGTTTGACTAATACTAGACATGCAGAAGGAATCAAAACCCAGACTATCAACACCACAGAAAATCCAACTTCTTCTTCCTGCAGGCACTGTTACAGACTGGCAATGTAAGTTTAATACCAAACAAATCTAACCAAACCAATCTGGCGAGCAGCCTAAAGAAATCCTTTTAAGGCAACACTACAGAACACACTTGCTTTTCATCACCTGGAGCTTCCTCAAGCTGATCTTGCATAGCTGGCAGGTAAATGAAAGAGCATTTGAATCTGCAGAAAAGTCCATCTCCATTTTCAGTACCAAGTCCTTGTAAATTCAATGAGTTTATTTATATTTTCTGGCATGTATGCATATGCTTGCAGGATTAAGACCACACTTGAAACTAAATACACAGCTTTTGGTTGTAATACATGGTTGCAGAATGAACACTGGCTTTAAAAAATTTGTCTGTGGTACAGCAAATACCTGATATATTCCCAGTGCAGACCACAAGTCAATTCAGACAATGCTACTGGAAAATTTTTCCCTCACTTCACTGAAATAACTTAATTTCACCCCCTTATTCAGGGATGAGCTCCATGCAGTAACAGTCTCTAATTTTTTTATACATTAAGAACCCCAGCTGGCAGCATTTTGTTCTGATTATTATTTGGTCATAGTGTGAAATGTCCTTAAAATTAAGCATGTAAATCTCCTAATTATGTTTTGAAACAGCCAATTTCTTCATAGTTTCTATAGAAGTGCCCTCCTCTTTTGGCAGACAAAAAAAGAGAAAAAGATGAGAAGGAAAGAAGCTACTTTAGACCTGATGCAGTAAAAAATCGACATTGAAAAACTCTTAGCAGTTATTTTCATTTGCACATTAATTTAAAAAGACAGACAACTTTTCAGATGCATAGGGTGTATGACTGCATGGCCCCCAAAATGCCTTAATTATTTCCCTGATATCTTGAGACATGTAACAATTAAGTTACTTAAATTAACACACTGCAGCAAAACATCATTCATTTATTTAAATATTTTCCAAATGGACTTTTCTTCTGTTTTACTAGTGACTAGTAGTGAGACACTAAAGAAGTGACTGTCTTCACTTCATACCCAATCCTAAGATACTTTTAATGTCCTCTTCTGCACATCAGTTTTGTTCAGCACAATTTTATTCTCAAAGTGCTTTACAAATGAAGGATCCTAACAAAGCTGGGAGACAAAAAATAGGCAAGCATGAACAGAAGACAAGGACCAAACTGTAGTAGGTAGCTTGTCCTCTCTCCTGTGTAAAATAAGCAGCACTGAAGTAAAAGTTGGTAAGATAATGCTACCTGAGGAAAATCCTAGACCAGCTGCAGAGGTCAATCACAGCCTGCGGGAACAGGGTCACCTGTTTTGGGTTCCTCGAGAGGCTTGTGTTGATTGCAAGTGGTTGAAAAAGAGTTTGAGTGAAGTCGTATGTGAAGGTGTCCTGGGATAAGAGGGCATTCAGGGCAGTCACACCTTTTGCTGCCAGCGAGGTTACAGCTCTTCTTGCCACCAGGGGAGAAACACACCGATTCTATTTGGCACTGGTTGTTTTGCTTGAGTTACTCACGACCATAAGAAATAATTCTTTCTAGCATCTTGCTTGTGATCTTATTCAAACTGATCATTTTTCTATACTAATATGAAACCTTAATTTGCAACCTCTAAAGAAAAGGTTAGATGCACCCTGCTTTGGCAACCAAGATTTTGCCTGAGGGTGGCCAACACACTTAAAAGTCCAACCTGAGGTTTCAGGTCTGTTCTTTGCCAGAAACATAAATTCTGCTAGACTTCCACCTCCCACCAGCCCCAATCCAGACTTCTTGGCAGACCCAGACACACCACCATGTGCTGTGAAGTATGCAAACAACTTCAAACTCTCTAACAGTGGAGCTCCATGTTTCTCTTGTCCTTGAGCTTGCTTTTAGCATGTTTGGCCAAAGCTCATGTGGATACTGAAGGCAGGGACTATTTTTATGCTTGTTTCCATATGTGTATCCTCTGCTGTGCACATACAGCAGACACCTGTTTGACCTGGGTTTTTTAAGTTCAAGTGGATTTCTAGGTTTAATTCCTCCCACATTTTTAGGTATCTCTCTGACCTGAGTAGACATGAATGAGTAGTAATTGCTCTTGGTGATGACATCCTCATTTAAACATGCTTCTCAAGTTGCCCTGTGAGCTCCCTCTGATCCTGACACCCTTTGAGAACAGGCTCATAAGAGAAGAGCGCTTCTCAGCACAATAACCAGGAGAGCTGGTTTTGCTACTGACCCATTTGCAGCTTCTCTGCTGGTGCAATCTACATTCTCAGCAACTAACTAATGCAGGAGATACACTGTGAATGTCCGTGTTTCCTTGCTTCGTTGCTTTGTAATAATTAACCACATTTTTATATATGCATCTTGTGATTCAGCTCAAGGCAGATTTTGGGAGCACACAGACGTTTGCTGTGTTTGCCTTTTCTTCTCCTGCTCAGTGACCCCAGTACCCACTCTGCCCTTCCCCAGCTGTCCCTAAAGATGGTGACAGGGAACTCTTGGCATAGGGCATTACTTCATGGTAGGTGTCATGGTTTCCATATGCTGGTTGCTGCTTCTGCACCACTACTACTGCTCAGATATGTACACATCCAGACCCATGTCCAGCCACAGAATATGACCAAAGCTGTCACTGAGGGAAAACCCATGCTCCAGCTTCCCCCCTGGCATAGCTGTGGCAGGAAGGTGCAAGCAAGCAGGAACAATGTCATCATTTCTCGTCTGTTGGAGCAGTCCCAAACTGCATTTCTTTTTCCTCTTTTACTTACACTACTACTGCAAGCACTGCTGATTGCATGCACTCAAGAAAGTGGCAAAACCAGACCCATTTCCTTCAGTAGCCAGGATTTTGTGCTTCTTCAATACAGAAGGTCCAATCTAACCCCCTTACAGATCTCTATTCATTATACACACTGGGAGCTTCCAGGTGGGGGTTCTGGAGCCCCTGTAACCTCCACAGTGCTTATGGATCAGTGATCAATGTGGTGGGCTAAGGCAAGGGTTCAGAGTCAGAGCCGAGTAATATATCTGGGCTTTAAATTTATGAGATGGAAATTTTTTTGTCCTGCATATAAACAGAAAATGATGATTCTATGTGAAAAAAACCACAGCAGATCACTGAGGAAAAGATGTGAAAGACTAACAGCTCTCCCTCATTTCTTGATGGTTTCAGCATGTACTTGGATTATAGGACACCTAGGTTCAGGCACCAGGTTCAACCTATCGTCATTTATATCCTGGGAATGTGACATAAACATTTGCTTATACTCACCAGAACAGAAGAAATCATTCCAGATTACAAGTTCTAGCAAAGCTTTTTTTTTTTTTCCAACACAGAAATATCTTGCAAATAAATTGGCATTTTCTGACAGAAAAAAAAAATAATATCAAAGCATTTCTGACCAATGCTAATCCCAGTGTCGCTGTTCAGGTATGATCAGGGCCACCATTCCCTGTGTCAGGACACTGCAAAAAGATTCCTTGCTGGGCTGCTGCCAGCTCCTGGGGCCAACCTGCACACCACACTGGGACTTGGCTGATGGTGCATTTTGCTGTCTCCACCATAACCTCCCTCCTTCACCCCACACAGTTGCAGGCAGCCCCTTGCTTCTGCTGTGCTGTTGCCCAATATCCCACCAAGTGTGCCACAGAGCAGCCTTGAGATGTGTGTGTAAAATCAAGTGGCCTCTGGCTGGAGAGGAGAAGTTTTCTGTCTCTCCTTTCACTGTGGTTTCCCTGTTAACAGCCTGGCTTTAATTTTAGCTCTCTTGCCACTGTTGGGCAATCATCCTGCTGCTGTCAAGACTTTGTCAGCACTTTAACATCTGCCTCTGCCCTTAGGAACTCAACCTGCCCTCAGCCCTTTTGGTCTGTCCCAGTGGGGACTGCATGTGCCAGACACATCTTGGCATGGCCACATGGCACAAGGCAGTGCCCACCAAGCAAGCCGGTGCAGGAACCAGGTGCAACACCACTGTACTAGTGACACTGCGCTTAAACTCATTAGTAGAGACAATTATCCTGGACAAAGCACTGATCTAATTAGCCTAGATAAAGCATGTAGATAAAGCAGGGTGCCTACACTACTTCTGGGGCGCAATCTAGTACAACTAGAGCTGGATGAGACGGCACGTCAAGTAGACCTAAATTTCCATGGTGAATTAAAGGACTGGGGAGAGGCATCACCCTGCTTGCTGCATCCCAGCACTGCAGCTGGGCAGAGCCATGGGTCCCTCACATGTGCTGCCACACTACACAGCATTTCCATACTGGGGGTTTGGGACTCCACACGTCCTGCCTCATCCAACGTGCAACAGTTCATGCATTGGGGATGCTGCAGGGAGTGTCTGTCTGGGGCTGAGGCAAAGCACGGACAGATGGATGAATACGGCAGTTTCGTCCGTGGGTCACTAGTGACTCAGTTTTAAAAATTTTAACACCATTAGGGTTCTGTTGCACTGGTAACTATGCGACAGAGCACATACAGCTCCATACAGGATCCTGTTGGAGCATCTGAATCATGGTAAGCAAAACCACCCTGGCAGAGGGAAAGGGAGCACACCCACTGAAGGGAGGGTTTGGGTATAGTGCCACAAAGCTTGCTTTCATGCAGTGTTTGCCTCATTCCTCTTAAACATTAACTTGAAATAGAAACAGTTTCAGTGAGTGTTATTCACAGGCTGGGTGCATCCACAGCATTTATAAGAGTGTGTTAAATAACTTCTGTAATATCATTTATACTTGGACGAAATTTTTCCTCTGAGAACTGCAACGAACTTTATCAGCCTTTGTTTAGCTCCACCAGTGCTGTGAGGCAGAAGTGACTCAATCAGACCCAGACCGTGTCTGCAGAAGTAAAATTTGTTTGCATCTATTTACCTACAGGTGGTATTTGCTACTGACACTCTTAAACCAATGCAAAAGGTCACCTAAGGCTCTCTTTTCTGATGCAGACCAAATTATTTTTGGTTTGACCTAAGGCAAGAAGAGCACGGTGGAATGAGCATTTCCAGCTCTGTGCCAGAAAATTTTTCAACCTCCCTCCTTTATCCCTCGGTGGCTGACAGCGCTGCAAGTCTTGGGCAATGCAAAGTGAAACACATCCTGTTAAACCATTCCCAGCACCATTTCACACAACCTCACTCTACCTTATACTACACGAGATGAGGAGTAGAGTAGTGTGTATCCAGATACCAACTCTCAGCTGAATTATAGAAACTTCCAGCTCAGAAGCTTTTAAAAGTGCCATTCCCAAGATTGCAATCGCTTTAATTTTATCTGTTACCTTTTACCTGTAAGATTAATTTAATTTAATGTGAAACAAGCCCACCTTAAACTGAAATAAAGGTGTGAGCACAGGGGGTCTGCATGAAGTCTTTTAAACTGAAAACTGATTTAACATTCATTGCTGAAACTTTATGATGTAGATAAGATTTAAGGACAGTGACAGAACTGGAAAAACAAGCCTGGTATTTAACATAGGAGTGTCCTACCCTATCATTAGTTAGTTCCTACTTCCTGCAAGTACATATGTACAGGTGTGCACACTGTGCACAGTCCTTTTTTTCCTTTTTTTTTTTTTGAAAAACGACAAATGGAATTGCAGGGGTCCCTACATGCACAACCACATGGCTGTGCATGCACACTGAGTGGGATGGAAGCCACAAGATCCAGAGACAATTTACCAAATAGAAAAGTCATGAAAAGATTCAGTGCTGCAAGATGACTAGAAAGAAATCATCATCAATTCACCAGAAGTGCTTCTGAATGCATCAGCATGAAACCAGTGTCCCTTTGACCCAACTGCTAAAGTTGTTAATTCAGTTACTTTGCATAAAGTATGATAGCAATTGTTTGATCCTGGCTGTTTATTTGTCATGGCACTAGCACATACATAATTTTTCATGCTGGTTTGTTGGCTGAGCTGGAGAAGAAAAACTTTTTTTTCATTCCAGATGCAATGAAGATGAGACAGTGCTAAAGCAGCTCCTGCAGTAACCAACTGCACTCTGACAGCAGGGGTCATATTTAATATGTAAAGGACATGGCTCAGGTGCATTTATCTCCGCATCAGTGTCTTAGCTCAGGAGCACAGCTTAGGTTACCTCTCACATAAAAGGTAGCACAACCAGCTTTAAAAGAAATTTTAAAATATGTGTAGGTGACTGTGCAAACAGGAAGCCTTCCCCAATGAGGTGGCTCCAGGGCTACTGGGGACAGCATCTCCCCCAAAATGCAGGCTGGGGTGGTGGGACTGCATCCCCCTGGTTAGGACATGCCACAGGGGTGGGATGTCCACATATCTGATCTGGAACTCCTTGTATTTTATCTGGTGACTGATTGATATAAAATATGAGAATTGCATGAGAACTGGAAATGGTTCTCCTCTCAGCAGTTCAGCTCTAACAGGAAGATAAAAACCACACACTGATCTAGAATAGCATGAGCTCGTCGAGGCAGGCGGAGGTGGGAAATGAAAGCTGCAGTTCCCCCTGAGCATGGGAGCTGCCTGAACCTAGGTCCCCCACTTTCTAGGGAAGTACTTTTAGCACTAGACCTTCAGGATGGCAGCAAAGCAGAAAGTGATGCCTACACAGCTAACTGGATCAGGTCCCAGCACCGTGGAGCCCAGTGAAGATGTCAGGACAGGATCAGGCCCTGTGCTGTCCAGCTTTTCAAGAAACAGAGAGTACAGTCAGCAAGATGAGTGCTGGAAACCTCCATGCAGGGCAGGCAAAGGTGGAACTGAAGCATCCCGGAGGGATTCTGTTTGCTGTGCTGAGCTCTGAGCAAGAAAGAACTAATTCAGCAGCTGCTCAGTTATGCACTAATGACACAGAGGCAGGTCAGGCAGCCACCTGCCAGGCAGCACCAAGCAGGGGGACCATCCGCACCTCCCTCTGTGCAGGGGCTGACATGGAGACTCTGCTGCATTTAGAGCCTTGTTTCCGCAGGCAGTTTCATGATCAGTAAGCATCCTACTTAGCTGATGACCGATTGCTTTTGTTATGGGAACTGCCTCTAGCTCTGAGAAAAATGGCATGTGCACAGAAAGTTATGGGAATAGTTGGGGTTTTTTTGAGGAAAAAAAAGGCGTTGCTGAAGTTCTAAGGGTGCAATTCCAGTGTTGCTGACTTCATAAACACATACAGGGAAGGCAATGGGACAAGATGTCAGTCAGTGCCATAAGTGAAAAAGTAACCTATAAAAATCATAAAAAAGTATTAAATAAACCCCACAACTATAAACAAGCCCACAAGCACTTCAGTTCTTTTTTTCCCCTTCATTTTTGATTGTTTTTTAGAATGTGCATCAAGCCTATTTTCCTGCACATCCAGGTTCTAAAATTTTCAATAAGGTTAAGATTAGCTCATAGTATCATGCCTCTAGGCAGTAATGGAACTTGAAGAAAACACCAGATATCATCAGACTCTTATTAAAATTGAGAGCATTAGCCATACTGAGAAGCTGTCACCTTCCTGCCACTGCATGGGAGTCTAGTTAATGCCTGAGCCCAGGTGGTAGATGCTCCAAAGAAGCCAAGGGTATAAATCAATACACACCATCTAAACATATGGCTTATATTACAAAGATATTTTCCTGAATGTGGTTTTAATGAGGACATGAATTGTTTCGCTCTGCCAGGTGCTGTCCCAAGACAACTCAACTCCCGACTGCTCTGCAGTAAGAGCATCGCTGAGTTCAGAAAGCACTTCCCCACTGATTTCAAGAGGCAGCGTCTCAAGCCCAATGCATCCATCTATCCATCTCATGAAATATAAACTGCATACCTTCCTTAAGCTAAGTCTGACTATGTGTCTATTTCCACAGGAGTACATGCATATATACCTATTTATACTCCCTTCATACTTACAATTCCTTACATCAAATAAAAAGCAGGAATTCAATCCTCTTTTGGGACAAACTGAATCTCTGAAAATATCCGAAGCCACAGGGAAAATTAACCCAGCCTCTGGCATGTACAAGAGTTCAATCTGATGATATTTACACACTTGGCTTGTCAAACACAATCTCTAGTTTTGTTTAACAATAAGACTTATAACAAATTAAATCAAGAAAATATATATGCTTCGTGTAGCCTGGTGCAGCACCCAAGGCACCTAGAGCACCATGGTCTACTCTTGGCCCAATTTCATGTATAACCTTGCAAGGCAAAACTCTCAGCTTTTAAGTGTCTCCTTCCTTTTTCACTCTCTGATGAGACAGTAAACCCCTCAGGGCAATCTTCTCCATAATGTGGAGAACATCAGGGCCCTGTACGTGCATCAAAGCACCACATACACATAGAAAACACACTATAAACACACAGTTTGCATCTAGTTAATGGTTAAGATCCAGACAAATCAATTTTACCACCATTTAAAACCCAACACTGCTCTAAAACAACAAGGATGGGCACCTTTACCTGGACAGAGTGCTGGAAGGCAGAGGACTTTTCAATTAAACACAACTAAATGGAGGGATTTATGAAAAAACATTAGCAATGGGTAGTCCTCCTTGACAATAAACACACAAGTCTAATAAATTCAATGGATAAAAAAACCCCCTCAAATATAGCACCTGATCCTGTTCACACTACCATCAAAAGCCAAGCTCTCTGCTTAAGGGAAGCTACAATCACACTAACCAGGAAAGTCCACGGTAAATCCACCCACTCTCCTCAGCCTAATGGCCCAACCCTCCACAACGCTGCAAATCCTCATTTCCAGAAAAGCTAACAGGAATTCACAGTCACAGGCAAGTCATTATGGAGGAAAAAAATAGGTAAATATCCAGATAACTATAGCAGATATAAAATGCTGCCCTTGTTCATATTTATTTTTTTAAAACAAAAAGCTATTCTGTGAGCACAAATGCTATTCATTAGCAAGTAAAGACAGAAGCAATCCAACCCATTGATTCAGAAGTCATATTCTCGCTGTAATGACTTCTGTAAGAGCTCTGATTAATGCTGGCATCATCTGAACCTAATGGGTTATTTTTTTCAAATATTATCTCAGCATCCTACTGCCCATCTGCTGAAATTAAAAGCAAGTGAAAGAAAAATGATCCATTGATGAGCTACAACTGCAAGTGATTTCCCAGCACAAGTGGATGGTGGCACCAAACATCTCCATGCAAAATCACCCTGGTACGGATGCCCCTTCCCTCTTCCCGGGACAGCTCCCTCTGGAGCATAGCATGCAAGGGACGGGGCGTGCAAAGCAGTGGGGAGGTTTCCATCACCTACAAGACATTCGGCACAGGATGACGCAGTCACAGTGGCAGAGGCAGAAGCAGTGCCAAATCCATTCCCTGCTGACCATAGTATGGCAGCAGCCTCCTCAGCTCACTCCTCTCTGCACCTTCCTCATGCCCAGCACTTACCGACCGCCCCGCTGCAGACCAGGTTTCACCAGGTGTAATCTATCCACTGCTGTAGCAGCAAAGTGGGCTCGGCCACTTAAATATTTAATCAGATCCTCCTCCTCGCCTATCACAACACTGTGGTGTGTCTGAAGCCAGACTTCATTGTCTAGACTTTCAAATAACACCATGAAAGTCAGAAAGAAATTGTATTTTCTGCCTCCTGCCCCAATCTGACCACAATATGTTCACCTACATGCAAGGAATTACAATAAATGCCAAGTGTGAACAAGCAGAAAGTTACCTTGCACTGGGGAAAAGATGACTGCAAATGAACATGCAGGATCAAGTTCACTGGTGGTGTAGCGCTGAAGTCAAAGGGATTACCCCAGCAATGAATGTTAAGCTGTAGTCTTAAAATGTAAGTGTGAACATGATGGATTCAGCAATAAATATGTATGGCTTAAAATCCCCATCTACTGTCATTCAGTTCTTTTCATCACCCTATCATTCCTTGTCTCCTCTGATCTCAACACTTTTCTCCCTTTCTACTTTGTCTGCTAATCACTTTTCTGTATTTAAGTATGGCAGGTCTTGCAGAGGCAATCCAGTTGAGGTTAATGGACAGTTTGTATGAGAAGGCTAAACAGAACATTTATTCCTTGCTATCTTTGCCTTATCACCAGTCCTCTGATCCATTCCTTTGCCTTCTCCCTGCCTTTGCATTATTCTGTTGACTGGGGACACAGCCCAATCCTCAAGCAAATTCATAGCTGGTTTAGGGGATCTATCTCCACAGCTTCAGTGACACTGATGTAAAATGATTAATGTTTTGACACACTGAACTCAGCAGGTAAGTATTTTATCTAATATCTGATTTCTAGAATACGCTGAATAAAAGCTATAAGGCCCTTTCTATGGTTAGAGCAAGTGAAACCCCAGATGAAGATAGGTTCATAACTACCTTGCAATAGATCAGAGACACACCTATCCTTCTCAAAAAATACATATTCAGCATAACTGAGTAGTTGTTTGGTCTTTGTATCTGTCTCCTAAAACAACTTGGAGTGTTTGAGTGATATGTAGATATTCTAATAGCAAAGCTGCTTATCATATGTTTTCTAATGCTTGTTGCTATTAATTATGTCCTATTTTAAGTCTACAATATTGATACCTCTCACGTATGTGCGACTATCAGATGCAGTAAAACAAGTATTACCTAATTAGTATTTGAGACAGCAAAAACTCTTTTAATAGCAAACTATATTTATCACTATGGCACCCACATGGTCAAAATCCTACCTATTTATGCTCATTGTTTTCTGCTTGATGGCTTATAAAGCCATTAAAGGCACAGGAAAAGAAAAATATAAGCAACAATTATCTCTTACACACCAAGATTTTTGTTGCTAAGGGCTTAAACATGCTCATAACTAATAAAAAGCTGAAAAATATCCTTTGAGGTCAAACAGCATCTCAGTGAATCTCAGACTGAGCTAACAGAGGTTAACAAACTCCTGCAAAACTTTCTGCAGAATTACCACCTGCACAGAAAACATCCTGCCAACAACATCTGCCACGCAACCAGGAAAACCAGTGAGTGGGTATGCTTACTTCTCCCTCCGTCTAACCCTAAATTTAACATAATATTTTAAAATAGCTCATTCAAACACAAAGTAGGGCAGCAGAGACAGTGCCACCACGTGAGCAAGTGGCACAGCATGGCTTGAGGTGATTTGCAAGGAGAGCACATATGGACTGAGAGCAGGTTTCCTCAGAGGCTCCACCATCACTCCTAATTCTGAAATGAAGACTGGGATCCACAATCACATCAGCAAGGAAGTGACCCTCAGAAGTGCGAAATAGCAGCACAGCCCACAAGAAATACAATTTTAAAGAACCTGAGAAAGCAGCTGTCCCAGAGAATATGTGAGCCACCACCTCAGCTTCCTACTTTGGGCAAACACAGTTATGACTTGCTGGACACTATCGGTGTTGGTCTAAGTTTGGAAAAAAAAAATATTCAGGGGCGGCTAAAAGCATTGTGACCAAACTTTGTTATGACACCTGTATTGGGATTCCTTGGCTGTGGTACATGTGCCAGAAGTGCATGCAAGTCACTTAAAAGTGATATTCTGACATGCAACACCTGATACTGGGCATTAAACCTCTCTGAAACCTCGTAATTTCCTACTATCATTATTTGACTCTTGCTTTCACAAAGGTTACAGGCCAGCTTGCCTGTGGCAGGACAGCTGATTCCTGAATGAGCAGTGCTTGCAGAGGTAGTGCACCCAAAGAGATTTTAAGTAACAATTCGTTTGACCATCTCATACTCCTGTATAAAGAAACAACTTTGACCCAATCTTGAGCCTGAATTAATCCAGCTGGCTAGAAGGCAAACACTCCCTCAACTAACTGCTCCTGTAATCCTTGCAACAGGAAATCGATCGTGCAAATTGCATTTGACACA